>CAKAJE020001575.1:0-46595 GCA_916610135.2 Macropis europaea
ATTTGTTCAATTTACGTCGCTCCAATTTCAGATAGCGTATTGGGCTAAGCGGCATCTCAAAGCGCATGAAATGTCGAGTAAAATGCACTATTAAACTTCTAGGGTAGGGCAATCAGAGACCCGATTAGATCATTTTATATTTTGGTTAATATAAGAATTCAGCGAAATTCTATCACATTTGTTCAATTTACGTCGCTCCTATTTCAGATAGCGTATTGGGCTAAGCGGCATCTCACAGCGCACGAAAGGGCGAGTAAAATGCACTCTTAAACTTCTATGATAGGGCAATCAGAGACCCGATTAGATCATTTTATATTTTGGTTAATGTAAGAATTCAGCGAAATTCTATCACACTTGTTCAATATACGTCGCTCCAATTTCAGATAGCTTATTGGGCTAAGCGGCATCGCAAAGCGCATGAAATGACGAGTGAAATGCACTATTAAACTTCTTGCGTAGGGCGAACAAAGACCCGATTAGATCATTTTACATTAAGGTTAATATAAGAATTCAGCGAAATTCTATCACATTTGTTCAATTTACATCGCTCCTATTTCAGATAGCGACTTGTGCTAAGTGGCATCTCAAAGCGCAAGAAATGGCGAGTAAAATGCACTATTAAACTTCTAGGGTAGGGCAAACAGAGACCCCATTAGATCATTTTATATTTTGGTTAATATAAGAATTCAGCGAAATTCTATCACATTTGTTCAATTTACGTCGCTCCTATTTCAGATAGCGTATTGGGCTAAGCGGCATCTCAAAGCGCATGAAATGGCGAGTAAAATGCACTATTAAACTTCTAGGATAAGGCAAACGGAGACCCGATTAGATCATTTTATATTACGGTTAATATAAGAATTCGGCGTAATTCTGTGACATTTGTTCAACTTACGTAGCTCCTATTTCAGATAGCGTGCTGGGCTTGGCGGCAACTTAAAGCGCGTGGAATGGCGAGTAAAATGCACTGTTAAACTTCTATGATAGGGCAATCAGAGACCCGATTAGATCATTTTATATTTTGGTTAATATAAGAATTCAGCGAAATTCTATCACATTTGTTCAATTTACGTCGCTCCTATTTCAGATAGCTTATTGGGCTAAGCGGCATCGCAAAGCGCATGGATTGACGAGTAAAATGCACTATTAAACTTCTAGGATAAGGCAAACAGAGACCCGATTAGATCATTTTATAATACGGTTAATATAAGAATTCAGCGTAATTCTGTGACATTTGTTCAACTTACGTAGCTCCTATTTCAGATAGCGTACTGGGCTAGGCGGCAACTTAAAGCGCGTGGAATGGTGAGTAAAATGCATCATTAAACTTCTAGGGTAGGGCAATCAGAGACCCGATTAGATCATTTTATATTATGGTTAATATAAGAATTCAGCGAAATTCTATCACATTTGTTTAATTTACGTCGCTCCTATTTCAGATAGCGTGTTGGTCTAAGCGGCATCTCAAAGCGCATGAAATGGCGAGTAAAATGCACTATTAAACTTCTAGGGTAGGGCAATCAGAGACCCGATTAGATCATTTTATATTTTGGTTAATATAAGAATTCAGCGAAATTCTATCACATTTGTTCAATTTACGTCGCTCCTATTTCAGATAGCGTATTGGGCTAAGCGGCATCTCAAAGCGCATGAAATGGCGAGTAAAATGCACTCTTAAAGTTCTAGGATAAGGCAAACAGAGACCCGATTAGATCATTTTATATTACGGTTAACATAAGAATGCAGCGTAATTCTGTGACATTTGTTCAACTTACGTAGCTCCTATTTCAGATAGCGTACTGGGCTAGGCGGCAACTTAATGCGCGTGGAATGGCGAGTAAAATGCACTATTAAACTTCTATGATAGGGCAATCAGAGACCCGATTAGATCATTTTATATTTTGGTTAATATAAGAATCCAGCGAAATTCTATCACATTTGTTCAATTTACGTCGCTCCTATTTCAGATAGCGTATTGGGCTAAGCGGCATCTCACAGCGCACGAAAGGGCGAGTAAAATGCACTATTAAACTTCTAGGGTAGGGCAATCAGAGACCCGATAAGATCATTTCATATTTTGGTTAATATAAGAATTCAGCGAAATTCTATCACATTTGTTCAATTTACGTCGCTCCTATTTCAGATAGCGTACTGGGCTAGGCGGCAACTTAAAGCGCGTGGAATGGTGAGTAAAATGCACTACTAAACTTCTAGGGTAGGGCAATCAGAGACCCGATTAGATCATTTTATATTTTGGTTAATATAAGAATTCAGTGAAATTCTATCACATTTGTTCAATTTACGTCGCTCCTATTTCAGATAGCGTATTGGGCTAAGCGGCATCTCAAAGCGCATGAAATGGCGAGTAAAATGCACTATTAAACTTCTAGGATAAGGCAAACAGAGACCCGATTAGATCATTTTATATTACGGTTAACATAAGAATTCAGCGTAATTCTGTGACATTTGTTCAACTTACGTAGCTCCTATTTCAGATAGCGTGCTGGGCTAGGCGGCAACTTAAAGCGCGTGGAATGGCGAGTAAAATGCACTGTTAAACTTCTATGATAGGGCAATCAGAGACCCGATCAGATCATTTTATATTTTGGTTAATATAAGAATTCAACGAAATTCTATCACATTTGTTCAATTTACGTCGCTCCTATTTCAGATAGCTTATTGGGCTAAGCGGCATCGCAAAGCGCATGAATTGACGAGTAAAATGCACTATTAAACTTCTAGGATAAGGCAAACAGAGACCCGATTAGATCATTTTATATTACGGTTAATATAAGAATTCAGCGTAATTCTGTGACATTTGTTCAACTTACGTAGCTCCTATTTCAGATAGCGTACTGGGCTAGGCGGCAACTTAAAGCGCGTGGAATGGTGAGTAAAATGCACTATTAAACTTCTAGGGTAGGGCAATCAGAGACCCGATTAGATCATTTTATATTATGGTTAATATAAGAATTCAGCGAAGTTCTATCAGATTTGTTTAATTTACGTCGCTCCTATTTCAGATAGCGTATTGGTCTAAGCGGCATCTCAAAGCGCATGAAATGGCGAGTTAAATGCACTATTAAACTTCTAGGGTAGGGCAATCAGAGACCCGATTAGATCATTTTATATTACGGTTAATATAAGAATTCAGCGTAATTCTGTGACATTTGTTCAACTTACGTAGCTCCTATTTCAGATAGCGTACTGGGCTAGGCGGCAACTTAAAGCGCGTGGAATGGTGAGTAAAATGCACTATTAAACTTCTAGGGTAGGGCAATCAGAGACCCGATTAGATCATTTTATATTATGGTTAATATAAGAATTCAGCGAAGTTCTATCAGATTTGTTTAATTTACGTCGCTCCTATTTCAGATAGCGTATTGGTCTAAGCGGCATCTCAAAGCGCATGAAATGGCGAGTAAAATGCTCTATTAAACTTCTAGGGTAGGGCAATCAGAGACCCGATTAGATCATTTTATATTTTGGTTAATATAAGAATTCAGCGAAATTCTATCACATTTGTTCAATTTACGTCGCTCCAATTTCAGATAGCGTATTGGGCTAAGCGGCATCTCAAAGCGCATGAAATGTCGAGTAAAATGCACTATTAAACTTCTAGGGTAGGGCAATCAGAGACCCGATTAGATCATTTTATATTTTGGTTAATATAAGAATTCAGCGAAATTCTATCACATTTGTTCAATTTACGTCGCTCCAATTTCAGATAGCGTATTGGGCTAAGCGGCATCTCACAGCGCACGAAAGGGCGAGTAAAATGCACTATTAAACTTCTAGGGTAGGGCAATCAGAGACCCGATAAGATCATTTCATATTTTGGTTAATATAAGAATTCAGCGAAATTCTATCACATTTGTTCAATTTACGTCGCTCCTATTTCAGATAGCGTACTGGGCTAGGCGGCAACTTAAAGCGCGTGGAATGGTGAGTAAAATGCACTACTAAACGTCTAGGGTAGGGCAATCAGAGACCCGATTAGATCATTTTATATTTTGGTTAATATAAGAATTCAGTGAAATTCTATCACATTTGTTCAATTTACGTCGCTTCTATTTCAGATAGCGTATTGGGCTAAGCGGCATCTCAAAGCGCATGAAATGGCGAGTAAAATGCACTATTAAACTTCTAGGATAAGGCAAACAGAGACCCGATTAGATCATTTTATATTACGGTTAACATAAGAATTCAGCGTAATTCTGTGACATTTGTTCAACTTACGTAGCTCCTATTTCAGATAGCGTGCTGGGCTAGGCGGCAACTTAAAGCGCGTGGAATGGCGAGTAAAATGCACTGTTAAACTTCTATGATAGGGCAATCAGAGACCCGATCAGATCATTTTATATTTTGGTTAATATAAGAATTCAACGAAATTCTATCACATTTGTTCAATTTACGTCGCTCCTATTTCAGATAGCTTATTGGGCTAAGCGGCATCGCAAAGCGCATGAATTGACGAGTAAAATGCACTATTAAACTTCTAGGAAAAGGCAAACAGAGACCCGATTAGATCATTTTATATTACGGTTAATATAAGAATTCAGCGTAATTCTGTGACATTTGTTCAACTTACGTAGCTCCTATTTCAGATAGCGTACTGGGCTAGGCGGCAACTTAAAGCGCGTGGAATGGTGAGTAAAATGCACTATTAAACTTCTAGGGTAGGGCAATCAGAGACCCGATTAGATCATTTTATATTATGGTTAATATAAGAATTCAGCGAAGTTCTATCAGATTTGTTTAATTTACGTCGCTCCTATTTCAGATAGCGTATTGGTCTAAGCGGCATCTCAAAGCGCATGAAATGGCGAGTAAAATGCACTCTTAAACTTCTAGGATAAGGCAAACAGAGACCTGATTAGATCATTTTATATTACGGTTAACATAAGAATGCAGCGTAATTCTGTGACATTTGTTCAACTTACGTAGCTCCTATTTCAGATAGCGTACTGGGCTAGGCGGCAACTTAAAGCGCGTGGAATGCCGAGTAAAATGCACTATTAAACTTCTACGATAGGGCAATCAGAGACCCGATTAGATCATTTTATATTTTGGTTAATATAAGAATTCAGCGAAATTCTATCACATTTGTTCAATTTACGTCGCTCCTATTTCAGATAGCTTATTGGGCTAAGCGGCATCGCAAAGCGCATGAATTGACGAGTAAAATGCACTATTAAACTTCTAGGATAAGGCAAACAGAGACCCGATTAGATCATTTTATATTACGGTTAATATAAGAATTCAGCGTAATTCTGTGACATTTGTTCAACTTACGTAGCTCCTATTTCAGATAGCGTACTGGGCTAGGCGGCAACTTAAAGCGCGTGGAATGGTGAGTAAAATGCACTATTAAACTTCTAGGGTAGGGCAATCAGAGACCCGATTAGATCATTTTATATTATGGTTAATATAAGAATTCAGCGAAGTTCTATGAGATTTGTTTAATTTACGTCGCTCCTATTTCAGATAGCGTATTGGTCTAAGCGGCATCTCAAAGCGCATGAAATGTCGAGTAAAATGCTCTATTAAACTTCTAGGGTAGGGCAATCAGAGACCCGATTAGATCATTTTATATTTTGGTTAATATAAGAATTCAGCGAAATTCTATCACATTTGTTCAATTTACGTCGCTCCAATTTCAGATAGCGTATTGGGCTAAGCGGCATCTCAAAGCGCATGAAATTTCGAGTAAAATGCACTATTAAACTTCTAGGGTAGGGCAATCAGAGACCCGATTAGATCATTTTATATTTTGGTTAATATAAGAATTCAGCGAAATTCTATCACATTTGTTCAATTTACGTCGCTCCTATTTCAGATAGCGTATTGGGCTAAGCGGCATCTCACAGCGCACGAAAGGGCGAGTAAAATGCACTCTTAAACTTCTATGATAGGGCAATCAGAGACCCGATTAGATCATTTTATATTTTGGTTAATGTAAGAATTCAGCGAAATTCTATCACACTTGTTCAATATACGTCGCTCCAATTTCAGATAGCTTATTGGGCTAAGCGGCATCGCAAAGCGCATGAAATGACGAGTGAAATGCACTATTAAACTTCTTGCGTAGGGCGAACAAAGACCCGATTAGATCATTTTACATTAAGGTTAATATAAGAATTCAGCGAAATTCTATCACATTTGTTCAATTTACATCGCTCCTATTTCAGATAGCGACTTGTGCTAAGTGGCATCTCAAAGCGCAAGAAATGGCGAGTAAAATGCACTATTAAACTTCTAGGGTAGGGCAAACAGAGACCCCATTAGATCATTTTATATTTTGGTTAATATAAGAATTCAGCGAAATTCTATCACATTTGTTCAATTTACGTCGCTCCTATTTCAGATAGCGTATTGGGCTAAGCGGCATCTCAAAGCGCATGAAATGGCGAGTAAAATGCACTATTAAACTTCTAGGATAAGGCAAACGGAGACCCGATTAGATCATTTTATATTACGGTTAATATAAGAATTCGGCGTAATTCTGTGACATTTGTTCAACTTACGTAGCTCCTATTTCAGATAGCGTGCTGGGCTTGGCGGCAACTTAAAGCGCGTGGAATGGCGAGTAAAATGCACTGTTAAACTTCTATGATAGGGCAATCAGAGACCCGATTAGATCATTTTATATTTTGGTTAATATAAGAATTCAGCGAAATTCTATCACATTTGTTCAATTTACGTCGCTCCTATTTCAGATAGCTTATTGGGCTAAGCGGCATCGCAAAGCGCATGGATTGACGAGTAAAATGCACTATTAAACTTCTAGGATAAGGCAAACAGAGACCCGATTAGATCATTTTATAATACGGTTAATATAAGAATTCAGCGTAATTCTGTGACATTTGTTCAACTTACGTAGCTCCTATTTCAGATAGCGTACTGGGCTGGGCGGCAACTTAAAGCGCGTGGAATGGTGAGTAAAATGCATCATTAAACTTCTAGGGTAGGGCAATCAGAGACCCGATTAGATCATTTTATATTATGGTTAATATAAGAATTCAGCGAAGTTCTATCACATTTGTTTAATTTACGTCGCTCCTATTTCAGATAGCGTGTTGGTCTAAGCGGCATCTCAAAGCGCATGAAATGGCGAGTAAAATGCACTATTAAACTTCTAGGGTAGGGCAATCAGAGACCCGATTAGATCATTTTATATTTTGGTTAATATAAGAATTCAGCGAAATTCTATCACATTTGTTCAATTTACGTCGCTCCTATTTCAGATAGCGTATTGGGCTAAGCGGCATCTCAAAGCGCATGAAATGGCGAGTAAAATGCACTCTTAAAGTTCTAGGATAAGGCAAACAGAGACCCGATTAGATCATTTTATATTACGGTTAACATAAGAATGCAGCGTAATTCTGTGACATTTGTTCAACTTACGTAGCTCCTATTTCAGATAGCGTACTGGGCTAGGCGGCAACTTAATGCGCGTGGAATGGCGAGTAAAATGCACTATTAAACTTCTATGATAGGGCAATCAGAGACCCGATTAGATCATTTTATATTTTGGTTAATATAAGAATCCAGCGAAATTCTATCACATTTGTTCAATTTACGTCGCTCCTATTTCAGATAGCGTATTGGGCTAAGCGGCATCTCACAGCGCACGAAAGGGCGAGTAAAATGCACTATTAAACTTCTAGGGTAGGGCAATCAGAGACCCGATAAGATCATTTCATATTTTGGTTAATATAAGAATTCAGCGAAATTCTATCACATTTGTTCAATTTACGTCGCTCCTATTTCAGATAGCGTACTGGGCTAGGCGGCAACTTAAAGCGCGTGGAATGGTGAGTAAAATGCACTACTAAACTTCTAGGGTAGGGCAATCAGAGACCCGATTAGATCATTTTATATTTTGGTTAATATAAGAATTCAGTGAAATTCTATCACATTTGTTCAATTTACGTCGCTCCTATTTCAGATAGCGTATTGGGCTAAGCGGCATCTCAAAGCGCATGAAATGGCGAGTAAAATGCACTATTAAACTTCTAGGATAAGGCAAACAGAGACCCGATTAGATCATTTTATATTACGGTTAACATAAGAATTCAGCGTAATTCTGTGACATTTGTTCAACTTACGTAGCTCCTATTTCAGATAGCGTGCTGGGCTAGGCGGCAACTTAAAGCGCGTGGAATGGCGAGTAAAATGCACTGTTAAACTTCTATGATAGGGCAATCAGAGACCCGATCAGATCATTTTATATTTTGGTTAATATAAGAATCCAGCGAAATTCTATCACATTTGTTCAATTTACGTCGCTCCTATTTCAGATAGCGTATTGGGCTAAGCGGCATCTCACAGCGCACGAAAGGGTGAGTAAAATGTACTATTAAACTTCTAGGGTAGGGCAATCAGAGACCCGATAAGATCATTTCATATTTTGGTTAATATAAGAATTCAGCGAAATTCTATCACATTTGTTCAATTTACGTCGCTCCTATTTCAGATAGCGTATTGGGCTAAGCTGCATCTCAAAGCGTAAGAAATGGCTCGTAAAATGCACTATTAAACTTCTAGGGTAGGGCAAACAGAGACCGGATTAGATAATTTTATATTTTGGTTAATATAAGAATTCAGCGAAATTCTATCACATTTGTTCAATTTACGTCGCTCCTATTTCAGATAGCGTATTGGGCTAAGAGGCATCTCAAAGCGCATGAAATGGCGAGTAAAATGCACTATTAAACTTCTAGGATAAGGCAAACAGAGACCCGATTAGATCATTTTATATTACGGTTAATATAAGAAATCAGCGTAATTGTGCCACATTCGTTCAACTTACGTAGTTCCGATTTCAGATAGCGTACTGGGCTAGGCGGCATCTTAAAGCGCGTGGAATGGCGAGTAGAATGCACTATTAAACTTCTATGATAGGGCAATCAGAGACCCGATTAGATCATTTTATATTTTGGTTAATATAAGAATTCAGCGAAATTCTATCACATTTGTTCAATATACGTTGCTCCAATTTCAGATAGCTTATTGGGCTAAGCGGCATCGCAAAGCGCATGAAATGACGAGTGAAATGCACTATTAAACTTCTTGGGTAGGGCGAACAAAGACCCGATTAGATCATTTTACATTAAGGTTAATATAAGAATCCAGCGAAATTCTATCACATTTGTTCAATTTACGTCGCTCCTATTTCAGATAGCGTATTGGGCTAAGCGGCATCTCAAAGCGCATGAAATGGCGAGTAAAATGCACTATTAAACTTCTAGGATAAGGCAAACGGAGACCCGATTAGATCATTTTATATTACGGTTAATATAAGAATTCAGCGTAAATCTGTGACATTTGTTCAACTTACGTAGCTCCTATTTCAGATAGCGTGCTGGGCTAGGCGGCAACTTAAAGCGCGTGGAATGGCGAGTAAAATGCACTGTTAAACTTCTATGATAGGGCAATCAGAGACCCGATTAGATCATTTTATATTTTGGTTAATATAAGAAATCAGCGTAATTCTGTCACATTCGTTCAACTTACGTAGCTCCTATTTCAGATAGCGTACTGGGCTAGGCGGCATCTTAAAGCGCGTGGAATGGCGAGTAAAATGCACTATTAAACTTCTATGATAGGGCAATCAGAGACCCGATTAGATAATTTTATATTTTGGTTAATATAAGAATTCAGCGAAATTCTATCACATTTGTTCAATATACGTCGCTCGAATTTCAGATAGCTTATTGGGCTAAGCGGCATCACAAAGCGCATGAAATGACGAGTGAAATGCACTATTAAACTTCTTGGGTAGGGCGAACAAAGACCCGATTAGATCATTTTACATTAAGGTTAATATAAGAATTCAGCGAAATTCTATCACATTTGTTCAATTTACATCGCTCCTATTTCAGATAGCGACTTGTGCTAAGTGGCATCTCAAAGCGCAAGAAATGGCGAGTAAAATGCACTATTAAACTTCTAGGGTAGGGCAATCAGAGACCCGATTAGATCATTTTATATTTTGGTTAATTTAAGAATTCAGCGAAATTCTATCACATTTGTTCAATTTACGTCGCTCCTACTTCAGATAGCGTATTGGGCTAAGCGGCATCTCAAAGCGCATGAACTGGCGAGTAAAATGCACTATTAAACTTCTAGGATATGGCAAACGGAGACCCGATTAGATCATTTTATATTACGGTTAATATAAGAATTCAGCGTAATTCTGTGACATTTGTTCAACTTACGTAGCTCCTATTTCAGATAGCGTGCTGGGCTGGGCAGCAACTTAAAGCGCGTGGAATGGCGAGTAAAATGCACTGTTAAACTTCTATGATAGGGCAATCAGAGACCCGATTAGATCATTTTATATTTTGGTTAATATAAGAATTCAGCGAAATTCTATCACATTTGTTCAATTTACGTCGCTCCTATTTCAGATAGCTTATTGGGCTAAGCGGCATCGCAAAGCGCAAGAAATGGCTCGTAAAATGCACTATTAAACTACTAGGGTAGGGCAAACAGAGACCGGATTAGATCATTTTATATTTTGGTTAATATAAGAATTCAGCGAAATTCTATCACATTTGTTCAATTTACGTCGCTCCTATTTCAGATAGCGTATTGGGCTAAGAGGCATCTCAAAGCGCATGAAATGGCGAGTAAAATGCACTATTAAACTTCTAGGGTAGGGCAATCAGAGACCCGATTAGATCATTTTATATTTTGGTTAATATAAGAATTCAGCGAAATTCTATCACATTTGTTCAATTTACGTCGCTCCTATTTCAGATAGCGTATTGGGCTAAGCTGCATCTAAAAGCGCAAGAAATGGCTCGTAAAATGCACTATTAAACTTCTAGGGTAGGGCAAACAGAGACCGGATTAGATCATTTTATATTTTGGTTAATATAAGAATTCAGCGTAATTCTGTGACATTTGTTCAACTTACGTAGCTCCTATTTCAGATAGCGTACTGGGCTAGGCGGCAACTTAAAGCGCGTGGAATGGTGAGTAAAATGCACTATTAAACTTCTAGGGTAGGGCAATCAGAGACCCGATTAGATCATTTTATATTATGGTTAATATAAGAATTCAGCGAAGTTCTATCAGATTTGTTTAATTTACGTCGCTCCTATTTCAGATAGCGTATTGGTCTAAGCGGCATCTCAAAGCGCATGAAATGGCGAGTTAAATGCACTATTAAACTTCTAGGGTAGGGCAATCAGAGACCCGATTAGATCATTTTATATTACGGTTAACATAAGAATGCAGCGTAATTCTGTGACATTTGTTCAACTTACGTAGCTCCTATTTCAGATGGCGTACTGGGCTAGGCGGCAACTTAAAGCGCGTGGAATGGCGAGTAAAATACACTATTAAACTTCTATGATAGGGCAATCAGAGACCCGATTAGATCATTTTATATTTTGGTTAATATAAGAATCCAGCGAAATTCTATCACATTTGTTCAATTTACGTCGCTCCTATTTCAGATAGCGTATTGGGCTAAGCGGCATCTCACAGCGCACGAAAGGGTGAGTAAAATGTACTATTAAACTTCTAGGGTAGGGCAATCAGAGACCCGATAAGATCATTTCATATTTTGGTTAATATAAGAATTCAGCGAAATTCTATCACATTTGTTCAATTTACGTCGCTCCTATTTCAGATAGCGTATTGGGCTAAGCTGCATCTCAAAGCGTAAGAAATGGCTCGTAAAATGCACTATTAAACTTCTAGGGTAGGGCAAACAGAGACCGGATTAGATAATTTTATATTTTGGTTAATATAAGAATTCAGCGAAATTCTATCACATTTGTTCAATTTACGTCGCTCCTATTTCAGATAGCGTATTGGGCTAAGAGGCATCTCAAAGCGCATGAAATGGCGAGTAAAATGCACTATTAAACTTCTAGGATAAGGCAAACAGAGACCCGATTAGATCATTTTATATTACGGTTAATATAAGAAATCAGCGTAATTGTGCCACATTCGTTCAACTTACGTAGTTCCGATTTCAGATAGCGTACTGGGCTAGGCGGCATCTTAAAGCGCGTGGAATGGCGAGTAGAATGCACTATTAAACTTCTATGATAGGGCAATCAGAGACCCGATTAGATCATTTTATATTTTGGTTAATATAAGAATTCAGCGAAATTCTATCACATTTGTTCAATATACGTTGCTCCAATTTCAGATAGCTTATTGGGCTAAGCGGCATCGCAAAGCGCATGAAATGACGAGTGAAATGCACTATTAAACTTCTTGGGTAGGGCGAACAAAGACCCGATTAGATCATTTTACATTAAGGTTAATATAAGAATCCAGCGAAATTCTATCACATTTGTTCAATTTACGTCGCTCCTATTTCAGATAGCGTATTGGGCTAAGCGGCATCTCAAAGCGCATGAAATGGCGAGTAAAATGCACTATTAAACTTCTAGGATAAGGCAAACGGAGACCCGATTAGATCATTTTATATTACGGTTAATATAAGAATTCAGCGTAAATCTGTGACATTTGTTCAACTTACGTAGCTCCTATTTCAGATAGCGTGCTGGACTAGGCGGCAACTTAAAGCGCGTGGAATGGCGAGTAAAATGCACTGTTAAACTTCTATGATAGGGCAATCAGAGACCCGATTAGATCATTTTATATTTTGGTTAATATAAGAAATCAGCGTAATTCTGTCACATTCGTTCAACTTACGTAGCTCCTATTTCAGATAGCGTACTGGGCTAGGCGGCATCTTAAAGCGCGTGGAATGGCGAGTAAAATGCACTATTAAACTTCTATGATAGGGCAATCAGAGACCCGATTAGATAATTTTATATTTTGGTTAATATAAGAATTCAGCGAAATTCTATCACATTTGTTCAATATACGTCGCTCGAATTTCAGATAGCTTATTGGGCTAAGCGGCATCACAAAGCGCATGAAATGACGAGTGAAATGCACTATTAAACTTCTTGGGTAGGGCGAACAAAGACCCGATTAGATCATTTTACATTAAGGTTAATATAAGAATTCAGCGAAATTCTATCACATTTGTTCAATTTACATCGCTCCTATTTCAGATAGCGACTTGTGCTAAGTGGCATCTCAAAGCGCAAGAAATGGCGAGTAAAATGCACTATTAAACTTCTAGGGTAGGGCAATCAGAGACCCGATTAGATCATTTTATATTTTGGTTAATTTAAGAATTCAGCGAAATTCTATCACATTTGTTCAATTTACGTCGCTCCTACTTCAGATAGCGTATTGGGCTAAGCGGCATCTCAAAGCGCATGAACTGGCGAGTAAAATGCACTATTAAACTTCTAGGATAAGGCAAACGGAGACCCGATTAGATCATTTTATATTACGGTTAATATAAGAATTCAGCGTAATTCTGTGACATTTGTTCAACTTACGTAGCTCCTATTTCAGATAGCGTGCTGGGCTGGGCAGCAACTTAAAGCGCGTGGAATGGCGAGTAAAATGCACTGTTAAACTTCTATGATAGGGCAATCAGAGACCCGATTAGATCATTTTATATTTTGGTTAATATAAGAATTCAGCGAAATTCTATCACATTTGTTCAATTTACGTCGCTCCTATTTCAGATAGCTTATTGGGCTAAGCGGCATCGCAAAGCGCAAGAAATGGCTCGTAAAATGCACTATTAAACTACTAGGGTAGGGCAAACAGAGACCGGATTAGATCATTTTATATTTTGGTTAATATAAGAATTCAGCGAAATTCTATCACATTTGTTCAATTTACGTCGCTCCTATTTCAGATAGCGTAATGGGCTAAGAGGCATCTCAAAGCGCATGAAATGGCGAGTAAAATGCACTATTAAACTTCTAGGGTAGGGCAATCAGAGACCCGATTAGATCATTTTATATTTTGGTTAATATAAGAATTCAGCGAAATTCTATCACATTTGTTCAATTTACGTCGCTCCTATTTCAGATAGCGTATTGGGCTAAGCTGCATCTAAAAGCGCAAGAAATGGCTCGTAAAATGCACTATTAAACTTCTAGGGTAGGGCAAACAGAGACCGGATTAGATCATTTTATATTTTGGTTAATATAATAATTCAGCGAAATTCTATCACATTTGTTCAATTTACGTCGCTCCTATTTCAGATAGCGTAATGGGCTAAGAGGCATCTCAAAGCGCATGAAATGGCGAGTAAAATGCACTATTAAACTTCTAGGATAAGGCAAACAGAGACCCGATTAGATCATTTTATATTACGGTTAATATAAGAAATCAGCGTAATTCTGTCACATTCGTTCAACTTACGTAGCGCCTATTTCAGATAGCGTACTGGGCTAGGCGGCATCTTAAAGCGCGTGGAATGGCGAGTAAAATGCACTATTAAACTTCTATGATAGGGCAATCAGAGACCCGATTAGATCATTTTATATTTTGGTTAATACAAGAATTCAGCGAAATTCTATCACATTTGTTCAATTTACGTCGCTCCTATTTCAGATAGCTTATTGGGCTAAGCGGCATCGCAAAGCGCATGGATTGACGAGTAAAATGCACTATTAAACTTCTAGGATAAGGCAAACAGAGACCCGATTAGATCATTTTATATTGCGGTTAATGTAAGAATTCAGCGTAATTCTGTGACATTTGTTCAACTTACGTAGCTCCTATTTCAGATAGCGTACTGGGCTAGGCGGCAACTTAAAGCGCGTGCAATGGTGAGTAAAATGCACTATTAAACTTCTAGGGTAGGGCAATCAGAGGCCCGATTAGATGATTTTATATTATGGTTAATATAAGAATTCAGCGAAGTCCTATCACATTTGTTTAATTTACGTCGCTCCTATTTTAGATAGCGTATTGGGCTAAGCGGCATCTCAAAGCGCATGAAATGGCGAGTAAAATGCACTCTTAAACTTCTAGGATAAGGCAAACAGAGACCCGATTAGATCATTTTATATTACGGTTAACATAAGAATGCAGCGTAATTCTGTGACATTTGTTCAACTTACGTAGCTCCTATTTCAGATAGCGTACTGGGCCAGGCGGCAACTTAAAGCGCGTGGAATGGCGAGTAAAATGCACTATTAAACTTCTAGGGTAGGGCAATCAGAGACCCGATTAGATCATTTTATATTTTGGTTAATATAAGAATTCAGCGAAATTCTATCACATTTGTTCAATTTACGTCGCTCCTATTTCAGATAGCGTATTGGGCTAAGCGGCATCTCAAAGCGCATGGAATGGCGAGTGAAATGCACTATTAAACTTCTAGGGTAGGGCGAACAGACACCCGAATAGATCATTTTATATTACGGTTAATATAAGAATTCAGCGTAATTCTATCCCATTTGTTCAACTAACGTCGCTCCTATTTCAGATAGCGTACTGGGCTAGGCGGCATCTTAAAGCGCGTGGAAGGGCGAGTAAAATGCACTTCGAAACTTCTATGATAGGGCAATCAGAGTTCCGAATAGATCATTTTATATTTTGTTTACTATAACATTTCAGGGAAATTCTATCACATTTGTTCAATTTACGTCGCTCCTATTTCAGATAGCGTATTGGGCTAAGCGGCATCTCAAAGCGCAAGAAATGGCGAGTAAAATGCACTATTAAGCTTCTAGAGTTGGGCACATATAGAACCGATTAGATCATTTTATATTTTGGTTAATATAAGAATTCAGCGAAATTCTATCACATTTTTTCAATTTACGTCGCTCCTATTTCAGATAGCGTATTGGGCTAAGCGGCATCTCAAAGCGCATGGAATGACGAGTAAAATGCACTAATAAACTTCTAGGATAAGGCAAACGGAGATCCGATTAGACCATTTTATATTACGGTTAATACAAGAATGCAGCGTAATTCTATCACATTTGTTCAATTTACGTCGCTCCTATTTCAGATAGCGTATTGGGCTAAGAGGCATCTCAAAGCGCATGAAATGGCGAGTAAAATGCACTATTAAACTTCTAGGATAAGGCAAACCGAGACCCGATTAGATCATTTTATATTACAGTTAATATAAGAATTCAGCGTAATTCTGTCACATTTGTTCAACTTACGTAGCTCCTATTTCAGATAGCGTACTGGGCTAGGCGGCAACTTAAAGCGCGTGGAATGGTGAGTAAAATGCACTATTAAACTTCTGGGGTAGGGCAATCAGAGACCCGATTAGATCATTTTATATTATGGTTAATATAAGAATTCAGCGAAGTTCTATCACATTTGTTTAATTTACGTCGCTCCTATTTCAGATAGCGTATTGGGCTAAGCGGCATCTCAAAGCGCATGAAATGGCGAGTAAACTGCACTATTAAACTTCTAGGGTAGGGCAATCAGAGACCCGATTAGATCATTTTATATTTTGGTTAATATAAGATTCAGCGAAATTCTATCACATTTGTTCAATTTACGTCGCTCCTATTTCAGATAGCGTATTGGGCTAAGCGGCATATCAAAGCGCATGAAATGGCGAGTAAAATGCACTATTAAACTTCTAGGGTAGGGCAATCAGAGACCCGATCAGATCATTTTATATTTTGGTTAATATAAGAATTCAGCGAAATTCTATCACATTTGTTCAATTTACGTCGCTCCTATTTCAGATAGCGTATTGGGCTAAGCGGCATATCAAAGCGCATGAAATGGCGAGTAAAATGCACTATTAAACTTCTAGGGTAGGGCAATCAGAGACCCGATTAGATCATTTTATATTTTGGTTAATATAAGAATTCAGCGAAATTCTATCACATTTGTTCAATTTACGTCGCTCCGATTTCAGATAGCGTATTGGGCTAAGCGGCATCTCAAAGCGCATGAAATGGCGAGTAAAATGCACTATTAAACTTCTAGGATAAGGCAAACAGAGACCCGATTAGATCATTTTATATTACGGTTAACATAAGAATTCAGCGTAATTCTGTGACATTTGTTCAACTTACGTAGCTCCTATTTCAGATAGCGTACTGGGCTAGGCGGCAACTTAAAGCGCGTGGAATGGCGAGTAAAATGCACTATTAAACTTCTATGATAGGGCAATCAGAGACCCGATTAAATCATTTTATATTTTGGTTAATATAAGATTCCAGCGAAATTCTATCACATTTGTTCAATTTACGTCGCTCCTATTTCAGATAGCGTATTGGGCTAAGCGGCATCTCAAAGCGCATGGAATGGCGAGTGAAATGCACTATTAAACTTCTAGGGTAGGGCGAACAGACACCCGAATAGATCATTTTATATTACGGTTAATATAAGAATTCAGCGTAATTCTATCACATTTGTTCAACTAACGTCGCTCCTATTTCAGATAGCGTACTGGGCTAGGCGGCATCTTAAAGCGCGTGGAAGGGCGAGTAAAATGCACTTCGAAACTTCTATGATAGGGCAATCAGAGTTCCGAATAGATCATTTTATATTTTGTTTACTATAACATTTCAGGGAAATTCTATCACATTTGTTCAATTTACGTCGCTCCTATTTCAGATAGCGTATTGGGCTAAGCGGCATCTCAAAGCGCAAGAAATGGCGAGTAAAATGCACTATTAAGCTTCTAGAGTTGGGCACATATAGACCCGATTAGATCATTTTATATTTTGGTTAATATAAGAATTCAGCGAAATTCTATCACATTTTTTCAATTTACGTCGCTCCTATTTCAGATAGCGTATTGGGCTAAGCGGCATCTCAAAGCGCATGGAATGACGAGTAAAATGCACTAATAAACTTCTAGGATAAGGCAAACGGAGATCCGATTAGACCATTTTATATTACGGTTAATATAAGAATGCAGCGTAATTCTATCACATTTGTTTAATTTACGTCGCTCCTATTTCAGATAGCGTATAGGGCTAAGCTGCATCTCAAAGCGCAAGAAATGGGTCGTACAAAGCACTATTCAACTTCTAGGGTAGGGCAAACAGAGACCGCATTAGATCATTTTATATTTTGGTTTATATAAGAATTCAGCGGAATTCTATCACATTTGTTAAATTTACGTCGCTCCTATTTCAGATAGCGTATTGGGCTAAGAGGCATCTCAAAGCGCATGAAATGGCGAGTAAAATGCACTATTAAACTTCTAGGATAAGGCAAACAGAGACCCGATTAGATCATTTTATATTACGGTTAATATAAGAATTCAGCGTAATTCTGTGACATTTGTTCAACTTACGTAGCTCCTATTTCAGATAGCGTGCTGGGCTAGGCGGCAACTTAAAGCGCGTGGAAGGGCGAGTAAAATGCACTTCTAAACTTCTATGATAGGGCAATCAGAGTTCCGAATAGATCATTTTATATTTTGTTTACTATAACATTTCAGGGAAATTCTATCACATTTGTTCAATTTACGTCGCTCCTATTTCAGATAGCGTATTGGGCTAAGCGGCATCTCAAAGCGCAAGAAATGGCGAGTAAAATGCACTATTAAGCTTCTAGAGTTGGGCACATATAGACCCGATTAGATCATTTTATATTTTGGTTAATATAAGAATTCAGCGAAATTCTATCACATTTTTTCAATTTACGTCGCTCCTATTTCAGATAGCGTATTGGGCTAAGCGGCATCTCAAAGCGCATGGAATGACGAGTAAAATGCACTAATAAACTTCTAGGATAAGGCAAACGGAGATCCGATTTGACCATTTTATATTACGGTTAATATAAGAATGCAGCGTAATTCTATCACATTTGTTCAATTTACGTCGCTCCTATTTCAGATAGCGTATTGGGCTAAGAGGCATCTCAAAGCGCATGAAATGGCGAGTAAAATGCACTATTAAACTTCTAGGATAAGGCAAACAGAGACCCGATTAGATCATTTTATATTACGGTTAATATAAGAATTCAGCGTAATTCTGTCACATTTGTTCAACTTACGTAGCTCCTATTTCAGATAGCGTACTGGGCTAGGCGGCAACTTAAAGCGCGTGGAATGGTGAGTAAAATGCACTATTAAACTTCTGGGGTAGGGCAATCAGAGACCCGATTAGATCATTTTATATTATGGTTAATATAAGAATTCAGCGAAGTTCTATCACATTTGTTTAATTTACGTCGCTCCTATTTCAGATAGCGTATTGGGCTAAGCGGCATCTCAAAGCGCATGAAATGGCGAGTAAACTGCACTATTAAACTTCTAGGGTAGGGCAATCAGAGACCCGATTAGATCATTTTATATTTTGGTTAATATAAGATTCAGCGAAATTCTGTCACATTTGTTCAATTTGCGTCGCTCCTATTTCAGATAGCGTATTGGGCTAAGCGGCATATCAAAGCGCATGAAATGGCGAGTAAAATGCACTATTAAACTTCTAGGGTAGGGCAATCAGAGACCCGATTAGATCATTTTATATTTTGGTTAATATAAGAATTCAGCGAAATTCTATCACATTTGTTCAATTTACGTCGCTCCTATTTCAGATAGCGTATTGGGCTAAGCGGCATCTCAAAGCGCATGAAATGGCGAGTAAACTGCACTATTAAACTTCTAGGGTAGGGCAATCAGAGACCCGATTAGATCATTTTATATTTTGGTTAATATAAGATTCAGCGAAATTCTATCACATTTGTTCAATTTACGTCGCTCCTATTTCAGATAGCGTATTGGGCTAAGCGGCATATCAAAGCGCATGAAATGGCGAGTAAAATGCACTATTAAACTTCTAGGGTAGGGCAATCAGAGACCCGATTAGATCATTTTATATTTTGGTTAATATAAGAATTCAGCGAAATTCTATCACATTTGTTCAATTTACGTCGCTCCTATTTCAGATAGCGTATTGGGCTAAACGGCATCTCAAAACGCATGGAATGGCGAGTGAAATGCACTATTAAACTTCTAGGGTAGGGCGAACAGACACCCGAATAGATCATTTTATATTACGGTTAATATAAGAATTCAGCGTAATTCTATCAGATTTGTTCAACTAACGTCGCTCCTATTTCAGATAGCGTACTGGGCTAGGCGGCATCTTAAAGCGCGTGGAAGGGCGAGTAAAATGCACTTCTAAACTTCTATGATAGGGCAATCAGAGTTCCGAATAGATCATTTTATATTTTGTTTACTATAACATTTCAGGGAAATTCTATCACATTTGTTCAATTTACGTCGCTCCTATTTCAGATAGCGTATTGGGCTAAGCGGCATCTCAAAGCGCAAGAAATGGCGAGTAAAATGCACTATTAAACTTCTAGGGTAGGGCAATCAGAGACCCGATTAGATCATTTTATATTTTGGTTAATATAAGAATTCAGCGAAATTCTATCACATTTGTTCAATTTACGTCGCTCCTATTTCAGATAGCGTATTGGGCTAAGCGGCATATCAAAGCGCATGAAATGGCGAGTAAAATGCACTATTAAACTTCTAGGGTAGGGCAATCAGAGACCCGATTAGATCATTTTATATTTTGGTTAATATAAGAATTCAGCGAAATTCTATCACATTTGTTCAATTTACGTCGCTCCTATTTCAGATAGCGTATTGGGCTAAGCGGCATCTCGAAGCGCAAGAAATGGCGAGTAAAATGCACTATTAAACTTCTAGGGTAGGGCAAACAGAGACCCCATTAGATCATTTTATATTATGGTTAATTTAAGAATTCAGCGAAATTCTATCACATTTGTTCAATTTACGTCGCTCCTATTTCAGATAGTGTACTGGGCTAGGCGGCATCTTAAAGCGCGTGGAAGGGCGAGTAAAATGCACTACTAAACTTCTATGATAGGGCAATCAGAGTCCCGTTTAGATCATTTTATATTTTGTTTAATATAAGATTTCCGGGAAATTCTATCACATTTGTTCAATTTACGTCGCTCCTATTTCAGATAGCTATTGGGCTAAGCGGCATCTCAAAGCGCATGAAATGACGAGAGAAATGCACTATTAAACTTCTTGGGCAGGGCGAACAGAGACCCGATTACATCATTTTATATTATGGTTAATTTAAGAATTCTGCAAAATTCAATCACATTTGTTCAATTTACGTCGCTCCTATTTCAGATAGCGGACTGGGCTAGGCGGCATCTTAAAGCACGTGGAGTGACGAGTAAAATGCACTATTAAACTTCTATGATAGGGCAATCAGAGACCCGATTAGATCATTTTATATTTTGGTTAATATAAGAATTCAGCGAAATTCTATCACATTTGTTCAATTTACGTCGCTCCTATTTCAGATAGCTTATTGGGCTAAGCGGCATCTCAAAGCGCATGTAGTGGCGAGTAAAATGCACTATTAAACTTCTAGGGTAGGGCGAACAAAGACCCGATTAGATCATTTTACATTAAGGTTAATATAAGAATTCAGCGAAATTCTACCACATTTGTTCAATTTACATCGCTCCTATTTCAGATAGCGACTTGTGCTAAGCGGCATCTCAAAGCGCACGAAAGGGCGGGTAAAATGCACTATTAAACTTCTAGGGTAGGGCAATCAGAGACCCGATTAGATCATTTTACATGAAGGTTAAGATAAGAATTCAGCGAAATTCTATCACATTTGTTCAATTTACGTCGCTCCTATTTCAGATAGCGTATTGGGCTAAGCGGCATCTCAAAGCGCACGAAAGGGCGAGTAAAATGCACTATTAAACTTCTAGGGTAGGGCAAACAGAGACCCCATTAGATCATTTTATATTTTGGTTAATATAAGAATTCAGCGTAATTCTATCACATTTATTCAACATGCGTCGCTCCTATTTCAGATAGTGTACTGGGCTAGGCGGCATCTTAAAGCGCGTGGAAGGGCGAGTAAAATGCACTACTAAACTTCTATGGTAGGGCAATCAGAGTCCCGATTAGATCATTTTATATTTCGGTTAATATAAGAATTCAGCGAAATTCTATCACATTTGTTCAGTTTCCGTCGCTCCTATTTCAGATAGCGTATTGGGCTAAGCTGCATCTCAAAGCGCAAGAAATGGCTCGTAAAATGCACTATTAAACTTCTAGGGTAGGGCAATCAGAGACCCGATTAGATCATTTTATATTTTGGTTAATATAAGAATCCGGCGAAATTCTATCACATCTGTTCAATTTACATCGCTCCTATTTCAGATAGCGTATTGGGCTAAGCGGCATCTCAAAGCGCATGAAATGGCGAGTAAAATGCACTATTAAACTTCTAGGGTAGGGCAATCAGAGACCCGATTAGATCATTTTATATTTTGGTTAATATAAGAATCCAGCGAAATTCTATCACATTTGTTCAATTTACATCGCTTCTATTTCAGATAGCGTATTGGGCTAAGCGGCATCTCAAAGCGCATGGAATGGCGAGTGAAATGCACTATTAAACTTCTAGGGTAGGGCGAACAGAGACCCGAATAGATCATTTTATATTACGGTTAATATAAGAATTCAGCGTAATTCTATCACATTTGTTTAATATACGTCGCTCCTATTTCAGATAGCGTATTGGGCTAAGGGCATCTCAAAGCGCATGAAATGGCGAGTAAAATGCACTATTAAGCTTCTAGGGTTGGGCACATAGAGACCCGATTAGATCATTTTATATTATGGTTAATTTAAGAATTCAGCGAAATCCTATCACATTTGTTCATTTTACGTCGCTCCTATTTCAGATAGCGTATTGGGCTAAGCGGCATCTCAAAGCGCATGAAATGGCGAGTGAAATGCACTACTAAACTTCTAGGGCAGGGCGAACAGAGACCCGATTAGATCATTTTACATTAAGGTTAATATAAGTATTCAGGGAACTTCTATCACATTTGTTCAATTTACGTCGCTCCTATTTCAGACAGCTTATTGGGCTAAGCGGCATCTCAAAGCGCATGAAATGACGAGTAAAATGCACTATTAAACTTCTAGGGTAGGGCAATCAGAGACCCGATTAGATCATTTTATATTATGGTTAATTTAAGAATTCAGCAAAATTCTATCACATTTGTTCAATTTACGTCGCTCCTATATCAGATAGCATATTGGGCTAAGCGGCATCTCAAAGCGCATGAAATGGCGAGTAAAATGCACTATTAAACTTCTAGGGTAAGGCAAACAGAGACCCGATTAGATCATTTTATATTACGGTTAATATAAGAATTCAGCGAAATTCTATCACATTTGTTCAATTTACATCGCTCCTATTTCAGATAGCGTATTGGGCTAAGCGGCATCTCAAAGCGCATGGAATGGCGAGTGAAATGCACTATTAAACTTCTAGGGTAGGGCGAACAGAGACCCGAATAGATCATTTTATATTACGGTTAATATAAGAATTCAGCGTAATTCTATCACATTTGTTTAATTTACGTCGCTCCTATTTCAGATAGCGTATTGGGCTAAGGGCATCTCAAAGCGCATGAAATGGCGAGTAAAATGCACTATTAAGCTTCTAGGGTTGGGCACATAGAGACCCGATTAGATCATTTTATATTATGGTTAATTTAAGAATTCAGCGAAATCCTATCACATTTGTTCATTTTACGTCGCTCCTATTTCAGATAGCGTATTGGGCTAAGCGGCATCTCAAAGCGCATGAAATGGCGAGTAAAATGCACTACTAAACTTCTAGGGCAGGGTGAACAGAGACCCGATTAGATCATTTTACATTAAGGTTAATATAAGTATTCAGGGAACTTCTATCACATTTGTTCAATTTACGTCGCTCCTATTTCAGACAGCTTATTGGGCTAAGCGGCATCTCAAAGCGCATGAAATGACGAGTAAAATGCACTATTAAACTTCTAGGGTAGGGCAATCAGAGACCCGATTAGATCATTTTATATTATGGTTAATTTAAGAATTCAGCAAAATTCTAACACATTTGTTCAATTTACGTCGCTCCTATTTCAGATAGCGTACTCGGATAGGCGGCATCTTAAAGCGCGTGGAGTGGCGAGTAAAATGTACTATTAAACTTCTATGATAGGGCAATCAGAGACCCGGTTAGATCATTTTATATTTTGGTTAATATAAGAATTCAGTGAAATTCTATCACATTTGTTCAATTTACGTCGCTCCTATTTCAGATAGCGTATTGGGCTAAGCGGCATCACAAAGCGCATGAAATGGCGTGTAAAATACACTATTAAGCTTCTACGCTAGGGCGAAGAGAGACCCGATTAGATCATTTAACATTATGGTTAATAAAAGGATTCAGCGAAATTCTATCACATTTGTTCAACTTACGTCGCTCCTATTTCAGATAGCGTACTGGGCTGGGCGGCATCTTAAATCGCGTGGAAGGGCGAGTAAAATGCACTACTAAACTTCTATGATAGGGCAATCAGAGAGCCGATTAGATCATTTTATATTTTGCTTAATATAAGAATTTAGCGAAATTCTATCACATTTGTTCAATTTACGTCGCTCCAATTTCAGATTGCGTATTGGGCTAAGCGGCATCTCAAAGCGCATGAAATGACGAGTGAAAGGCACTATTAAACTTCTAGGGTAGGGCGAACAGAGAACCGATTAGATCATTTTATATTACGGTTAATATAAGAATTCAGCGTAATTCTATCACATTTGTTCAACTTACGTCGCTCCTATTTCAGATAGCATACTGGGCTAGGCGGCATCTTAAAGCGCGTGGAATGGCGAGTAAAATGCACTATTAAACTTCTATGATAGGGCTATCAGAGACCCGATTAGATCATTTCATATTCTGGTTAATATAAGAATTCAGCGAAATTCTATCACATTTGTTCAATTTACATCGCTCCTATTTCAGATAGCGACTTGTGCTAAGCGTCATCTCAAAGCGCAAGAAATGGCGAGTAAAATGCACTATTAAACTTCTAGGATAAGGCAAACAGAAACCCGATTAGATCATTTTATATTACGGTTAATATAAGAATTCAGCGTAATTCTGTGACATTTGTTCAACTTACGTAGCTCCTATTTCAGATAGCGTACTGGGCTAGGCGGCAACTTAAAGCGCGTGGAATGGCGACTAAAATGCACTACTAAACTTCTATGATAGGGCAATCAGAGTTCCGAATAGATCATTTTATATTTTGTTTACTATAACATTTCAGGGAAATTCTATCACATTTGTTCAATGTACGTCGCTCCTATTTCAGATAGCGTATTGGGCTAAGCGGCATCTCAAAGCGCAGGAAATGGCGAGTAAAATGCACTATTAAGCTTCTAGGGTTGGGCACATAGAGACCCGATTAGATCATTTTATATTATGGTTAATTTAAGAATTCAGCGAAATCCTATCACATTTGTTCATTTTACGTCGCCCCTATTTCAGATAGCGTATTGGGCTAAGCGGCATTTCAAAGCGCATGAAATGGCGAGTAAAATGCACTATTAAACTTCTAGGGCAGGGCGAACAGAGACCCGATTAGATCATTTTACATTAAGGTTAATATAAGTATTCAGGGAACTTCTATCACATTTGTTCAATTTACGTCGCTCCTATTTCAGACAGCTTATTGGGCTACGCGGCATCTCAAAGCACATGAAATGACGAGAGAAATGCACTATTAAACTTCTTGGGTAGGGCGAACAGAGACCCGATTACATCATTTTATATTATGGTTAATTAAGAATTCAGCAAAATTCTATCACATTTGTTCAATTTACGTCGCTCCTATTTCAGATAGCGTACTGGGCTACGCGTTATCTTAAAGCGCGTGGAATGGCGAGTAAAATGCACTATTAAACTTCTAGGATAAGGCAAACGAGACCCGATTAGACCATTTTATATTACGGTTAATATAAGAATTCAGCGTTATTCTATCACATTTGTTCAGCTTACGTCGCTCCTATTTCTGAAAGCGTACTCGGATAGGCGGCATCTTAAAGCGCGTGGAATGGCGAGTAAAATGCACTATTAAACTTCTCGGGTAATGCAAACAGAGACCCGATTAGATCATTTTATATTACGGTTAATATAAGAATTCAGCGTAATTCTATCACATTTGTTCAACTAACGTCGCTCCTATTTCAGATAGCGTACTGGGCTAGGCGGCATCTTAAAGCGCGTGGAAGGGCGAGTAAAATGCACTTCTAAACTTCTATGATAGGGCAATCAGAGTTCCGAATAGATCATTTTATATTTTGTTTACTATAACATTTCAGGGAAATTCTATCACATTTGTTCAATTTACGTCGCTCCTATTTCAGATAGCGTATTGGGCTAAGCGGCATCTCAAAGCGCAAGAAATGGCGAGTAAAATGCACTATTAAGCTTCTAGAGTTGGGCACATATAGACCCGATTAGATCATTTTATATTTTGGTTAATATAAGAATTCAGCGAAATTCTATCACATTTTTTCAATTTACGTCGCTCCTATTTCAGATAGCGTATTGGGCTAAGCGGCATCTTAAAGCGCGTGGAAGGGCGAGTAAAATGCACTTCGAAACTTCTATGATAGGGCAATCAGAGTTCCGAATAGATCATTTTATATTTTGTTTACTATAACATTTCAGGGAAATTCTATCACATTTGTTCAATTTACGTCGCTCCTATTTCAGATAGCGTATTGGGCTAAGCGGCATCTCAAAGCGCAAGAAATGGCGAGTAAAATGCACTATTAAGCTTCTAGAGTTGGGCACATATAGACCCGATTAGATCATTTTATATTTTGTTTAATATAAGAATTCAGCGAAATTCTATCACATTTTTTCAATTTACGTCGCTCCTATTTCAGATAGCGTATTGGGCTAAGCGGCATCTCAAAGCGCATGGAATGACGAGTAAAATGCACTAATAAACTTCTAGGATAAGGCAAACGGAGATCCGATTAGACCATTTTATATTACGGTTAATATAAGAATGCAGCGTAATTCTATCACATTTGTTTAATTTACGTCGCTCCTATTTCAGATAGCGTATAGGGCTAAGCTGCATCTCAAAGGGCAAGAAATGGGTCGTACAATGCACTATTGAGCTTCTAGGGTAGGGCAAACAGAGACCGCATTAGATCATTTTATATTTTGGTTAATATAAGAATTCAGCGGAATTCTATCACATTTGTTAAATTTACGTCGCTCCTATTTCAGATAGCGTATTGGGCTAAGAGGCATCTCAAAGCGCAGGAAATGGCGAGTAAAATGCACTATTAAGCTTCTAGGGTTGGGCACATAGAGACCCGATTAGATCATTTTATATTATGGTTAATTTAAGAATTCAGCGAAATCCTATCACATTTGTTCATTTTACGTCGCCCCTATTTCAGATAGCGTATTGGGCTAAGCGGCATTTCAAAGCGCATGAAATGGCGAGTAAAATGCACTATTAAACTTCTAGGGCAGGGCGAACAGAGACCCGATTAGATCATTTTACATTAAGGTTAATATAAGTATTCAGGGAACTTCTATCACATTTGTTCAATTTACGTCGCTCCTATTTCAGACAGCTTATTGGGCTACGCGGCATCTCAAAGCGCATGAAATGACGAGAGAAATGCACTATTAAACTTCTTGGGTAGGGCGAACAGAGACCCGATTACATCATTTTATATTATGGTTAATTTAAGAATTCAGCAAAATTCTATCACATTTGTTCAATTTACGTCGCTCCTATTTCAGATAGCGTACTGGGCTACGCGTTATCTTAAAGCGCGTGGAATGGCGAGTAAAATGCACTATTAAACTTCTAGGATAAGGCAAACGGAGACCCGATTAGACCATTTTATATTACGGTTAATATAAGAATTCAGCGTTATTCTATCACATTTGTTCAGCTTACGTCGCTCCTATTTCTGAAAGCGTACTCGGATAGGCGGCATCTTAAAGCGCGTGGAATGGCGAGTAAAATGCACTATTAAACTTCTCGGGTAATGCAAACAGAGACCCGATTAGATCATTTTATATTACGGTTAATATAAGATTTCAGGGAAATTCTATCACATTTGTTCAATTTACGTCGCTCCTATTTCAGATAGCTATTGGGCTAAGCGGCATCTCAAAGCGCACGAAAGGGCGAGTAAAATGCACTATTGAACTTCTAGGGTGGGGCAAGCAGAAACCCGATCAGATCATTTTATATTACGGTTAATATAAGAATTCAGCGAAGTTCTATCACATTTGTTCTATTTACGTCGCTCCTATTTCAGATAGCGTATTGGGCTAGGCGGCATATCAAAGCGCATGAAATGGCGAGTAAAATGCTCTATTAAACTTCTAGGGTAGGGCAATCAGAGACCCGATTAGATCATTTTATATTTTGGTTAATATAAGAATTCAGCGAAATTCTATCACATTTGTTCAATTTACGTCGCTCCTATTTCAGATAGCGTATTGGGCTAAGAGGCATCTCACAGCGCACGAAAGGGCGAGTAAAATGCACTATTAAACTTCTAGGGTAGGGCAATCAGAGACCCGATAAGATCATTTCATATTTTGGTTAATATAAGAATTCAGCGAAATTCTATCACATTTGTTCAATTTACGTCGCTCCTATTTCAGATAGCGTATTGGGCTAAACGGCATCTCAAAACGCATGGAATGGCGAGTGAAATGCACTATTAAACTTCTAGGGTAGGGCGAACAGACACCCGAATAGATCATTTTATATTACGGTTAATATAAGAATTCAGCGTAATTCTATCACATTTGTTCAACTAACGTCGCTCCTATTTCAGATAGCGTACTGGGCTAGGCGGCATCTTAAAGCGCGTGGAAGGGCGAGTAAAATGCACTTCTAAGCTTCTATGACAGGGCAATCAGAGTTCCGAATAGATCATTTTATATTTTGTTTACTATAACATTTCAGGGAAATTCTATCACATTTGTTCAATTTACGTCGCTCCTATATCAGATAGCGTATTGGGCTAAGCGGCATCTCAAAGCGCAAGAAATGGCGAGTAAAATGCACTATTAAGCTTCTAGAGTTGGGCACATATAGACCCGATTAGATCATTTTATATTTTGGTTAATATAAGAATTCAGCGAAATTCTATCACATTTGTTCAATTTACGTCGCTCCTATTTCAGATAGCTATTGGGCTAAGCGGCATCTCAAAGCGCACGAAAGGGCGAGTAAAATGCACTATTGAACTTCTAGGGTGGGGCAAGCAGAAACCCGATCAGACCATTTTATATTACGGTTAATATAAGAATTCAGCGTTATTCTATCACATTTGTTCAGCTTACGTCGCTCCTATTTCTGAAAGCGTACTCGGATAGGCGGCATCTTAAAGCGCGTGGAATGGCGAGTAAAATGCACTATTAAACTTCTCGGGTAATGCAAACAGAGACCCGATTAGATCATTTTATATTACGGTTAATATAAGAATTCAGCGTAATTCTATCACATTTGTTCAACTAACGTCGCTCCTATTTCAGATAGCGTACTGGGCTAGGCGGCATCTTAAAGCGCGTGGAAGGGCGAGTAAAATGCACTTCTAAACTTCTATGATAGGGCAATCAGAGTTCCGAATAGATCATTTTATATTTTGTTTACTATAACATTTCAGGGAAATTCTATCACATTTGTTCAATTTACGTCGCTCCTATTTCAGATAGCGTATTGGGCTAGGCGGCATATCAAAGCGCATGAAATGGCGAGTAAAATGCTCTATTAAACTTCTAGGGTAGGGCAATCAGAGACCCGATTAGATCATTTTATATTTTGGTTAATATAAGAATTCAGCGAAATTCTATCACATTTTTTCAATTTACGTCGCTCCTATTTCAGATAGCGTATTGGGCTAAGCGGCATCTTAAAGCGCGTGGAAGGTCGAGTAAAATGCACTTCGAAACTTCTATGATAGGGCAATCAGAGTTCCGAATAGATCATTTTATATTTTGTTTACTATAACATTTCAGGGAAATTCTATCACATTTGTTCAATTTACGTCGCTCCTATTTCAGATAGCGTATTGGGCTAAGCGGCATCTCAAAGCGCAAGAAATGGCGAGTAAAATGCACTATTAAGCTTCTAGAGTTGGGCACATATAGACCCGATTAGATCATTTTATATTTTGTTTAATATAAGAATTCAGCGAAATTCTATCACATTTTTTCAATTTACGTCGCTCCTATTTCAGATAGCGTATTGGGCTAAGCGGCATCTCAAAGCGCATGGAATGACGAGTAAAATGCACTAATAAACTTCTAGGATAAGGCAAACGGAGATCCGATTAGACCATTTTATATTACGGTTAATATAAGAATGCAGCGTAATTCTATCACATTTGTTTAATTTACGTCGCTCCTATTTCAGATAGCGTATAGGGCTAAGCTGCATCTCAAAGGGCAAGAAATGGGTCGTACAATTCACTATTGAGCTTCTAGGGTAGGGCAAACAGAGACCGCATTAGATCATTTTATATTTTGGTTAATATAAGAATTCAGCGGAATTCTATCACATTTGTTAAATTTACGTCGCTCCTATTTCAGATAGCGTATTGGGCTAAGAGGCATCTCAAAGCGCAGGAAATGGCGAGTAAAATGCACTATTAAGCTTCTAGGGTTGGGCACATAGAGACCCGATTAGATCATTTTATATTATGGTTAATTTAAGAATTCAGCGAAATCCTATCACATTTGTTCATTTTACGTCGCCCCTATTTCAGATAGCGTATTGGGCTAAGCGGCATTTCAAAGCGCATGAAATGGCGAGTAAAATGCACTATTAAACTTCTAGGGCAGGGCGAACAGAGACCCGATTCGATCATTTTACATTAAGGTTAATATAAGTATTCAGGGAACTTCTATCACATTTGTTCAATTTACGTCGCTCCTATTTCAGACAGCTTATTGGGCTACGCGGCATCTCAAAGCGCATGAAATGACGAGAGAAATGCACTATTAAACTTCTTGGGTAGGGCGAACAGAGACCCGATTACATCATTTTATATTATGGTTAATTTAAGAATTCAGCAAAATTCTATCACATTTGTTCAATTTACGTCGCTCCTATTTCAGATAGCGTACTGGGCTACGCGTTATCTTAAAGCGCGTGGAATGGCGAGTAAAATGCACTATTAAACTTCTAGGATAAGGCAAACGGAGACCCGATTAGACCATTTTATATTACGGTTAATATAAGAATTCAGCGTTATTCTATCACATTTGTTCAGCTTACGTCGCTCCTATTTCTGAAAGCGTACTCGGATAGGCGGCATCTTAAAGCGCGTGGAATGGCGAGTAAAATGCACTATTAAACTTCTCGGGTAATGCAAACAGAGACCCGATTAGATCATTTTATATTACGGTTAATATAAGATTTCAGGGAAATTCTATCACATTTGTTCAATTTACGTCGCTCCTATTTCAGATAGCTATTGGGCTAAGCGGCATCTCAAAGCGCATGGAATGACGAGTAAAATGCACAAATAAACTTCTAGGATAAGGCAAACGGAGATCCGATTAGACCATTTTATATTACGGTTAATATAAGAATGCAGCGTAATTCTATCACATTTGTTCAATTTACGTCGCTCCTATTTCAGATAGCGTATTGGGCTAAGCTGCATCTCAAAGCGCAAGAAATGGCTCGTACAATGCACTATTCAACTTCTAGGGTAGGGCAAACAGAGACCGGATTAGATCATTTTATATTTTGGTTAATATAAGAATTCAGCGGAATTCTCTCACATTTGTTCAATTTACGTCGCTCCTATTTCAGATAGCGTATTGGGCTAAGAGGCATCTCAAAGCGCATGAAATGGCGAGTAAAATGCACTATTAAACTTCTAGGATAAGGCAAACAGAGACCCGATTAGATCATTTTATATTACGGTTAATATAAGAATCAGCGTAATTCTGTCACATTTGTTCAACTTACGTAGCTCCTATTTCAGATAGCGTGCTGGGCTAGGCGGCACTTAAAGCGCGTGGAATGGCGAGTAAAATGCACTGTTAAACTTCTATGATAGGGCAATCAGAGACCCGATTAGATCATTTTATATTTTGGTTAATATAAGAATTCAGCGAAATTCTATCACATTTGTTCAATTTACGTCGCTCCTATTTCAGATAGCTTATTGGGCTAAGCGGCATCGCAAAGCGCATGAATTGACGAGTAAAATGCACTATTAAACTTCTAGGATAAGGCAAACAGAGACCCGATTAGATCATTTTATATTACGGTTAATATAAGAATTCAGCGTAATTCTGTCACATTTGTTCAACTTACGTCACTCCTATTTCAGATAGCGTACTGGGCTAGGCGGCAACTTAAAGCGCGTGGAATGGTGAGTAAAATGCACTATTAAACTTCTGGGGTAGGGCAATCAGAGACCCGATTAGATCATTTTATATTATGGTTAATATAAGAATTCAGCGAAGTTCTATCACATTTGTTTAATTTACGTCGCTCCTATTTCAGATAGCGTATTGGGCTAAGCGGCATCTCAAAGCGCATGAAATGGCGAGTAAACTGCACTATTAAACTTCTAGGGTAGGGCAATCAGAGACCCGATTAGATCATTTTATATTTTGGTTAATATAAGATTCAGCGAAATTCTATCACATTTGTTCAATTTACGTCGCTCCTATTTCAGATAGCGTATTGGGCTAAGCGGATATCAAAGCGCATGAAATGGCGAGTAAAATGCACTATTAAACTTCTAGGGTAGGGCAATCAGAGACCCGATCAGATCATTTTATATTTTGGTTAATATAAGAATTCAGCGAAATTCTATCACATTTGTTCAATTACGTCGCTCCTATTTCAGATAGCGTATTGGGCTAAGCGGCATCTCAAAGCGCATGAAATGGCGAGTAAAATGCACTATTAAACTTCTAGGATAAGGCAAACAGAGACCCGATTAGATCATTTTATATTACGGTTAACATAAGAATTCAGCGTAATTCTTTGACATTTGTTCAACTTACGTAGCTCCTATTTCAGATAGCGTACTGGGCTAGGCGGCAACTTAAAGCGCGTGGAATGGCGAGTAAAATGCACTATTAAACTTCTATGATAGGGCACTCAGAGACCCGATTAGATCATTTTATATTTTGGTTAATATAAGATTCCAGCGAAATTCTATCACATTTGTTCAATTTACGGTCGCTCCTATTTCAGATAGCGTATTGGGCTAAGCGGCATCTCACAGCGCACGAAAGGGCGAGTAAAATGCACTATTAAACTTCTAGGGTAGGGCAATCAGAGACCCGATAAGATCATTTCATATTTTGGTTAATATAAGAATTCAGCGAAATTCTATCACATTTGTTCAATTTACGTCGCTCCTATTTCAGATAGCGTATTGGGCTAAACGGCATCTCAAAACGCATGGAATGGCGAGTGAAATGCACTATTAAACTTCTAGGGTAGGGCGAACAGACACCCGAATAGAAAATTTTATATTACGGTTAATATAAGAATTCAGCGTAATTCTATCACATTTGTTCAACTAACGTCGCTCCTATTTCAGATAGCGTACTGGGCTAGGCGGCATCTTAAAGCGCGTGGAAGGGCGAGTAAAATGCACTTCTAAACTTCTATGATAGGGCAATCAGAGTTCCGAATAGATCATTTTATATTTTGTTTACTATAACATTTCAGGGAAATTCTATCACATTTGTTCAATTTACGTCGCTCCTATTTCAGATAGCGTATTGGGCTAAGCGGCATCTCAAGCGCAAGAAATGGCGAGTAAAATGCACTATTAAGCTTCTAGGGTTGGGCACATATAGACCCGATTAGATCATTTTATAATTTTGGTTAATATAAGAATTCAGCGAAATTCTATCACATTTTTTCAATTTACGTCGCTCCTATTTCAGATAGCGTATTGGGCTAAGCGGCATCTTAAAGCGCGTGGAAGGGCGAGTAAAATGCACTTCGAAACTTCTATGATAGGGCAATCAGAGTTCCGAATAGATCATTTTATATTTTGTTTACTATAACATTTCAGGGAATTCTATCACATTTGTTCAATTTACGTCGCTCCTATTTCAGATAGCGTATTGGGCTAAGCGGCATCTCAAAGCGCAAGAAATGGCGAGTAAAATGCACTATTAAGCTTCTAGAGTTGGGCACATATAGACCCGATTAGATCATTTTATATTTGTTTAATATAAGAATTCAGCGAAATTCTATCACATTTTTTCAATTTACGTCGCTCCTATTTCAGATAGCGTATTGGGCTAAGCGGCATCTCAAAGCGCATGGAATGACGAGTAAAATGCACTAATAAACTTCTAGGATAAGGCAAACGAGATCCGATTAGACCATTTTATATTACGGTTAATATAAGAATGCAGCGTAATTCTGTGACATTTGTTCAACTTACGTAGCTCCTATTTCAGATAGCGTACTGGGCTAGGCGGCAACTTAAAGCGCGTGGAATGGCGAGTAAAATGCACTATTAAACTTCTATGATAGGGAAATCAGAGACCCGATTAGATCATTTTATATTTTGGTTAATATAAGATTCCAGCGAAATTCTATCACATTTGTTCAATTTACGTCGCTCCTATTTCAGATAGCGTATTGGGCTAAGAGGCATCTCAAAGCGCATGAAATGGCGAGTAAATGCACTATTAAACTTCTAGGATAAGGCAAACAGAGACCCGATTAGATCATTTTATATTACGGTTAATAAGAAATTCAGCGTAATTCTGTGACATTTGTTCAACTTACGTAGCTCCTATTTCAGATAGCGTGCTGGGCTAGGCGGCAACTTAAAGCGCGTGGAATGGCGAGTAAAATGCACTGTTAAACTTCTATGATAGGGCAATCAGAGACCCGATTAGATCATTTTATATTTTGGTTAATATAAGAATTCAGCGAAATTCTATCACATTTGTTCAATTTACGTCGCTCCTATTTCAGATAGCTTATTGGACTAAGCGGCATCGCAAAGCGCATGAATTGACGAGTAAAATGCACTATTAAACTTCTAGGATAAGGCAAACAGAGACCCGATTAGATCATTTTATATTACGGTTAATATAAGCATTCAGCGTAATTCTGTGACATTTGTTCAACTTACGTAGCTCCTATTTCAGATAGCGTACTGGGCTAGGCGGCAACTTAAAGCGCGTGGAATGGTGAGTAAAATGCACTATTAAACTTCTAGGGTAGGGCAATCAGAGACCCGATTAGATCATTTTATATTATGGTTAATATAAGAATTCAGCGAAGTTCTATCACATTTGTTTAATTTACGTCGCTCCTATTTCAGATAGCGTATTGGGCTAAGCGGCATCTCAAAGCGCATGAAATGGCGAGTAAAATGCACTATTAAACTTCTAGGGTAGGGCAATCAGAGACCCGATTAGATCATTTTATATTTTGGTTAATATAAGAATTCAGCGAAATTCTATCACATTTGTTCAATTTACGTCGCTCCTATTTCAGATAGCGTATTGGGCTAAGCGGCATATCAAAGCGCATGAAATGGCGAGTAAGATGCACTATTAAACTTCTAGGGTAGGGCAATCAGAGACCCGATTAGATCATTTTATATTTTGGTTAATATAAGATTTCAGCGAAATTCTATCACATTTGTTCAATTTACGTCGCTCCTATTTCAGATAGCGTATTGGGCTAAGCGGCATCTCAAAGCGCATGAAATGGCGAGTAAAATGCACTATTAAACTTCTAGGATAAGGCAAACAGAGACCCGATTAGATCATTTTATATTACGGTTAACATAAGAATTCAGCGTAATTCTGTGACATTTGTTCAACTTACGTAGCTCCTATTTCAGATAGCGTGCTGGGCTAGGCGGCAACTTAAAGCGCGTGGAAGGGCGAGTAAAATGCACTTCTAAACTTCTATGATAGGGCAATCAGAGTTCCGAATAGATCATTTTATATTTTGTTTACTATAACATTTCAGGGAAATTCTATCACATTTGTTCAATTTACGTCGCTCCTATTTCAGATAGCGTATTGGGCTAAGCGGCATCTCAAAGCGCAAGAAATGGCGAGTAAAATGCACTATTAAGCTTCTAGAGTTGGGCACATATAGACCCGATTAGATCATTTTATATTTTGGTTAATATAAGAATTCAGCGAAATTCTATCACATTTTTTCAATTTACGTCGCTCCTATTTCAGATAGCGTATTGGGCTAAGCGGCATCTCAAAGCGCATGGAATGACGAGTAAAATGCACTAATAAACTTCTAGGATAAGGCAAACGGAGATCCGATTTGACCATTTTATATTACGGTTAATATAAGAATGCAGCGTAATTCTATCACATTTGTTCAATTTACGTCGCTCCTATTTCAGATAGCGTATTGGGCTAAGAGGCATCTCAAAGCGCATGAAATGGCGAGTAAAATGCACTATTAAACTTCTAGGATAAGGCAAACAGAGACCCGATTAGATCATTTTATATTACGGTTAATATAAGAATTCAGCGTAATTCTATCACATTTGTTCAACTTACGTCGCTCCGATTTCAGATAGCGTATTGGGCTAAGCGGCATCTCAAAGCGCATGAAATGGCGAGTAAAATGCACTATTAAACTTCTAGGATAAGGCAACAGAGACCCGATTAGATCATTTTATATTACGGTTAACATAAGAATTCAGCGTAATTCTGTGACATTTGTTCAACTTACGTAGCTCCTATTTCAGATAGCGTACTGGGCTAGGCGGCAACTTAAAGCGCGTGGAATGGCGAGTAAAATGCACTATTAAACTTCTATGATAGGGCAATCAGAGACCCGATTAGATCATTTTATATTTTGGTTAATATAAGATTCCAGCGAAATTCTATCACATTTGTTCAATTTACGTCGCTCCTATTTCAGATAGCGTATTGGGCTAAGCGGCATCTCAAGGCGCATGGAATGGCGAGTGAAATGCACTATTAAACTTCTAGGGTAGGGCGAACAGACACCCGAATAGATCATTTTATATTACGGTTAATATAAGAATTCAGCGTAATTCTATCACATTTGTTCAACTAACGTCGCTCCTATTTCAGATAGCGTACTGGGCTAGGCGGCATCTTAAAGCGCGTGGAAGGGCGAGTAAAATGCACTTCGAAACTTCTATGATAGGGCAATCAGAGTTCCGAATAGATCATTTTTATATTTTGTTTACTATAACATTTCAGGGAAATTCTATCACATTTGTTCAATTTACGTCGCTCCTATTTCAGATAGCGTATTGGGCTAAGCGGCATCTCAAAGCGCAAGAAATGGCGAGTAAAATGCACTATTAAGCTACTAGAGTTGGGCACATATAGACCCGATTAGATCATTTTATATTTTGGTTAATATAAGAATTCAGCGAAATTCTATCACATTTTTTCAATTTACGTCGCTCCTATTTCAGATAGCGTATTGGGCTAAGCGGCATCTCAAAGCGCATGGAATGACGAGTAAAATGCACTAATAAACTTCTAGGATAAGGCAAACGGAGATCCGATTAGACCATTTTATATTACGGTTAATATAAGAATGCAGCGTAATTCTATCACATTTGTTTAATTTACGTCGCTCCTATTTCAGATAGCGTATAGGGCTAAGCTGCATCTCAAAGCGCAAGAAATGGGTCGTACAATGCACTATTCAACTTCTAGGGTAGGGCAAACAGAGACCGCATTAGATCATTTTATATTTTGGTTAATATAAGAATTCAGCGGAATTCTATCACATTTGTTAAATTTACGTCGCTCCTATTTCAGATAGCGTATTGGGCTAAGCGGCATCTCAAAGCGCAAGAAATGGCGAGTAAAATGCACTATTAAGCTTCTAGAGTTGGGCACATATAGACCCGATTAGATCATTTTATATTTTGGTTAATATAAGAATTCAGCGAAATTCTATCACATTTTTTTCAATTTACGTCGCTCCTATTTCAGATAGCGTATTGGGCTAAGCGGCATCTCAAAGCGCAAGAAATGGCGAGTAAAATGCACTATTAAGCTTCTAGAGTTGGGCACATATAGACCAGATTAGACCATTTTATATTACGGTTAATATAAGAATTCAGCGTAATTCTGTGACATTTGTTCAACTTACGTAGCTCCTATTTCAGATAGCGTGCTGGGCTACGCGGCAACTTAAAGCGCGTGGAATGGCGAGTAAAATGCACTGTTAAACTTCTATGATAGGGCAATCAGAGACCCGATTAGATCATTTTATATTTTGGTTAATATAAGAATTCAGCGAAATTCTATCACATTTGTTCAATTTACGTCGCTCCTATTTCAGATAGCTTATTGGACTAAGCGGCATCGCAAAGCGCATGAATTCACGAGTAAAATGCACTATTAAACTTCTAGGATAAGGCAGACAGAGACCCGATTAGATCATTTTATATTACGGTTAATATAAGCATTCAGCGTAATTCTGTGACATTTGTTCAACTTACGTAGCTCCTATTTCAGATAGCGTACTGGGCTAGGCGGCAACTTAAAGCGCGTGGAATGGTGAGTAAAATGCACTGTTAAACTTCTATGATAGGGCAATCAGAGACCCGATTAGATCATTTTATATTTTGGTTAATATAAGAATTCAGCGAAATTCTATCACATTTGTCCAATTTACGTCGCTCCTATTTCAGATAGCTTATTGGGCTAAGCGGCATCGCAAAGCGCATGAATTGACGAGTAAAATGCACTATTAAACTTCTAGGATAAGGCAAACAGAGACCCGATTAGATCATTTTATATTACGGTTAATATAAGAATTCAGCGTAATTCTGTCACATTTGTTCAACTTACGTCACTCCTATTTCAGATAGCGTATTGGGCTAAGAGGCACCTCAAAGCGCATGAAATGGCGAGTAAAATGCACTACTAAACTTCTAGGATAAGGCAAACAGAGACCCGATTAGATCATTTTATATTACGGTTAATATAAGAATTCAGCGTAATTCTGTGACATTTGTTCAACTTACGTAGCTCCTATTTCAGATAGCGTGCTGGGCTAGGCGGCAACTTAAAGCGCGTGGAATGGCGAGTAAAATGCACTGTTAAACTTCTATGATAGAGCAATCAGAGACCCGATTAGATCATTTTATATTTTGGTTAATATAAGAATTCAGCGAAATTCTATCACATTTGTTCAATTTACGTCGCTCCTATTCAGATAGCTTATTGGGCTAAGCGGCATCGCAAAGCGCATGAATTGACGAGTAAAATGCACTATTAAACTTCTAGGATAAGGGAAACAGAGACCCGATTAGATCATTTTATATTACGGTTAATATAAGAATTCAGCGTAATTCTGTCACATTTGTTCAACTTACGTAGCTCCTATTTCAGATAGCGTACTGGGCTAGGCGGCAACTTAAAGCGCGTGGAATGGTGAGTAAAATGCACTATTAAACTTCTGGGGTAGGGCAATCAGAGACCCGATTAGATCATTTTATATTATGGTTAATATAAGAATTCAGCGAAGTTCTATCACATTTGTTTAATTTACGTCGCTCCTATTTCAGATAGCGTATTGGGCTAAGCGGCATCTCACAGCGCACGAAACGGCGAGTAAAATGCACTATTAAACTTCTAGGGTAGGGCAATCAGAGACCCGATAAGATCATTTCATATTTTGGTTAATATATGAATTCAGCGAAATTCTATCACATTTGTTCAATTTACGTCGCTCCTATTTCAGATAGCGTATTGGGCTAAGCGGCATCTCAAAGCGCATGGAATGGCGAGTGAAATGCACTATTAAACTTCTAGGGTAGGGCGAACAGACACCCGAATAGATCATTTTATATTACGGTTAATATAAGAATTCAGCGTAATACTATCACATTTGTTCAACTAACGTCGCTCCTATTTCAGATAGCGTACTGGGCTAGGCGGCATCTTAAAGCGCGTGGAAGGGCGAGTAAAATGCACTTCGAAACTTCTATGATAGGGCAATCGGAGTTCCGAATAGATCATTTTATATTTTGTTTACTATAACATTTCAGGGAAATTCTATCACATTTGTTCAATTTACGTCGCTCCTATTTCAGATAGCGTATTGGGCTAAGCGGCATCTCAAAGCGCAAGAAATGGTGAGTAAAATGCACTATTAAACTTCTAGGGTAGGGCAATCAGAGACCCGATTTGATCATTTTATATTTTGGTTAATATAAGAATTCAGCGAAATTCTATCACATTTGTTCAATTTACGTCGCTCCTATTTCAGATAGCGTATTGGGCTAAGCGCATATCAAAGCGCATGAAATGGCGAGTAAAATGCACTATTAAACTTCTAGGGTAGGGCAATCAGAGACCCGATTAGATCATTTTATATTTTGGTTAATATAAGAATTCAGCGAAATTCTATCACATTTGTTCAATTTACGTCGCTCCTATTTCAGATAGCGTATTGGGCTAAGCGGCATCTCGAAGCGCAAGAAATGGCGAGTAAAATGCACTATTAAACTTCTAGGGTAGGGCAAACAGAGACCCCATTAGATCATTTTATATTATGGTTAATTTAAGAATTCAGCGAAATTCTATCACATTTGTTCAATTTACGTTGCTCCTATTTCAGATAGCGTATTGGGCTAAGCGGCATCTCAAAGCGCAAGAAATGGCGAGTAAAATGCACTATTAAACTCTAGGGTGGGCAAACAGAGACCAGTTTAGATCACTTTATATTATGGTTAATTTAAGAATTCAGCGAAATTCTATCTCATTTGTTCAATTTACGTCGATCCTATTGCAGATAGCGTATTGGGCTAAGCGGCATCTCAAAGCGCATGAAATGGCGAGTAAAATGCACTATTAAACTTCTATGGTAATGCAAACAGAGACCCGATTAGATCATTTCATATTACGGTTAATATAAGAATTCAGCGTAATTCTATCATATTTGTTCAACATACGTCGCTCCTATTTCAGATAGTGTACTGGGCTAGGCGGCATCTTAAAGCGCGTGGAAGGGCGAGTAAAATGCACTACTAAACTTCTATGATAGGGCAATCAGAGTCCCGTTTAGATCATTTTATATTTTGTTTAATATAAGATTTCGGGAAATTCTATCACATTTGTTCAATTTACGTCGCTCCTATTCAGATAGCTATTGGGCTAAGCGGCATCTCAAAGCGCATGAAATGACGAGAGAAATGCACTATTAAACTTCTTGGGCAGGGCGAACAGAGACCGCATTACATCATTTTATATTATGGTTAATTTAAGAATTCTGCAAAATTCAATCACATTTGTTCAATTACGTCGCTCCTATTTCAGATAGCGGACTGGGCTAGGCGGCATCTTAAAGCACGTGGAGTGACGAGTAAAATTCACTATTAAACTTCTATGATAGGGCAATCAGAGACCCGATTAGATCATTTTATATTTTGGTTAATATAAGAATTCAGCGAAATTCTATCACATTTGTTCAATTTACGTCGCTCCTATTTCAGATAGCTTATTGGGCTAAGCGGCATCTCAAAGCGCATGTAGTGGCGAGTAAAATGCACTATTAAACTTCTAGGGTAGGGCGAACAAAGACCCGATTAGATCATTTTACATTAAGGTTAATATAAGAATTCAGCGAAATTCTACCACATTTGTTCAATTTACATCGCTCCTATTTCAGATAGCGACTTGTGCTAAGCGGCATCTCAAAGCGCACGAAAGGGCGGGTAAAATGCACTATTAAACTTCTAGGGTAGGGCAATCAGAGACCCGATTAGATCATTTTACATGAAGGTTAAGATAAGAATTCAGCGAAATTCTATCACATTTGTTCAATTTACGTCGCTCCTATTTCAGATAGCGTATTGGGCTAAGCGGCATCTCAAAGCGCACGAAAGGGCGAGTAAAATGCACTATTAAACTTCTAGGGTAGGGCAAACAGAGACCCCATTAGATCATTTTATATTTTGGTTAATATAAGAATTCAGCGAAATTCTATCACATTTGTTCAATTTCCGTCGCTCCTATTTCAGATAGCGTATTGGGCTAAGCTGCATCTCAAAGCGCAAGAAATGGCTCGTAAAATGCACTATTAAACTTCTAGGGTAGGGCAATCAGAGACCCGATTAGATCATTTTATATTTTGGTTAATATAAGAATCCGGCGAAATTCTATCACATCTGTTCAATTTACATCGCTCCTATTTCAGATAGCGTATTGGGCTAAGCGGCATCTCAAAGCGCATGAAATGGCGAGTAAAATGCACTATTAAACTTCTAGGGTAGGGCAATCAGAGACCCGATTAGATCATTTTATATTTTGGTTAATATAAGAATCCAGCGAAATTCTATCACATTTGTTCAATTTGTATCGCTCCTATTTCAGATAGCGTATTGGGCTAAGCGGCATCTCAAAGCGCATGGAATGGCGAGTGAAATGCACTATTAAACTTCTAGGGTAGGGCGAACAGAGACCCGAATAGATCATTTTATATTACGGTTAATATAAGAATTCAGCGTAATTCTATCACATTTGTTTAATATACGTCGCTCCTATTTCAGATAGCGTATTGGGCTAAGGGCATCTCAAAGCGCATGAAATGGCGAGTAAAATGCACTACTAAACTTCTCGGGCAGGGCGAACAGAGACCCGATTAGATCATTTTACATTAAGGTTAATATAAGTATTCAGGGAACTTCTATCACATTTGTTCAATTTACGTCGCTCCTATTTCAGACAGCTTATTGGGCTAAGCGGCATCTCAAAGCGCATGAAATGACGAGTAAAATGCACTATTAAACTTCTAGGGTAGGGCAATCAGAGACCCGATTAGATCATTTTATATTATGGTTAATTTAAGAATTCAGCAAAATTCTATCACATTTGTTCAATTTACGTCGCTCCTATATCAGATAGCATATTGGGCTAAGCGGCATCTCAAAGCGCATGAAATGGCGAGTAAAATGCACTATTAAACTTCTAGGGTAAGGCAAACAGAGACCCGATTAGATCATTTTATATTACGGTTAATATAAGAATTCAGCGAAATTCTATCACATTTGTTCAATTTACATCGCTCCTATTTCAGATAGCGTATTGGGCTAAGCGGCATCTCAAAGCGCATGGAATGGCGAGTGAAATGCACTATTAAACTTCTAGGGTAGGGCGAACAGAGACCCGAATAGATCATTTTATATTACGGTTAATATAAGAATTCAGCGTAATTCTATCACATTTGTTCAACTAACGTCGCTCCTATTTCAGATAGCGTACTGCGCTAGGCGGCATCTTAAAGCGCGTGGAACGGCGAGTAAAATGCACTACTAAACTTCTATGATAGGGCAATCAGAGTTCCGAATAGATCATTTTATATTTTGTTTACTATAACATTTCAGGGAAATTCTATCACATTTGTTCAATTTACGTCGCTCCTATTTCAGATAGCGTATTGGGCTAAGCGGCATCTCAAAGCGCAAGAAATGGCGAGTAAAATGCACTATTAAGCTTCTAGGGTTGGGCACATAGAAATCCGATTAGATCATTTTATATTATGGTTAATTTAAGAATTCAGCGAAATCCTATCACATTTGTTCATTTTACGTCGCTCCTATTTCAGATAGCGTATTGGGCTAAGCGGCATCTCAAAGCGCATGAAATGGAGAGTAAAATGCACTATTAAACTTCTAGGGCATGGCGAACAGAGACCCGATTAGATCATTTTACATTAAGGTTAATATAAGTATTCAGGGAACTTCTATCACATTTGTTCAATTTACGTCGCTCCTATTTCAGACAGCTTATTGGGCTAAGCGGCATCTCAAAGCGCATGAAATGACGAGTGAAATGCACTATTAAACTTCTAGGGTAGGGCAATCAGAGACCCGATTAGATCATTTTATATTATGGTTAATTTAAGAATTCAGCAAAATTCTATCACATTTGCTCAATTTACGTCGTTCCTATTTCAGATAGCATACTGGGCTAGGCGGCATCTTAAAGCGCGTGGAATGGCGAGTAAAATGCACTATTAATCTTCTATGATAGGGCAATCAGAGACCCCATTAGATCATTTTATATTTTGGTTAATATAAGAATTCAGCGTAATTCTATCACATTTGTTCAATTTACGTCGCTCCTATATCAGATAGCATATTGGGCTAAGCGGCATCTCAAAGCGCATGAAATGGCGAGTAAAATGCACTATTAAACTTCTAGGGTGGGGCAAACAGAGACCAGTTTAGATCACTTTATATTATGGTTAATTTAAGAATTCAGCGAAATTCTATCTCATTTGTTCAATTTACGTCGATCCTATTGCAGATAGCGTATTGGGCTAAGCGGCATCTCAAAGCGCATGAAATGGCGAGTAAAATGCACTATTAAACTTCTATGGTAATGCAAACAGAGACCCGATTAGATCATTTCATATTACGGTTAATATAAGAATTCAGCGTAATTCTATCACATTCATTCAACATACGTCGCTCCTATTTCAGATAGTGTACTGGGCTAGGCGGCATCTTAAAGCGCGTGGAAGGGCGAGTAAAATGCACTATTAAACTTCTATGATAGGGCAATCAGAGTCCCGTTTAGATCATTTTATATTTTGTTTAATATAAGATTTCCGGGAAATTCTATCACATTTGTTCAATTTACGTCGCTCCTATTTCAGATAGCTATTGGGCTAAGCGGCATCTCAAAGCGCATGAAATGACGAGAGAAATGCACTATTAAACTTCTTGGGCAGGGCGAACAGAGACCCGATTACATCATTTTATATTATGGTTAATTTAAGAATTCAGCAAAATTCAATCACATTTGTTCAATTTACGTCGCTCCTATTTCAGATAGCGTATTGGGCTAAGGGCATCTCAAAGCGCAGGAAATGGCGAGTAAAATGCACTATTAAGCTTCTAGGGTTGGGCACATAGAGACCCGATTAGATCATTTTATATTATGGTTAATTTAAGAATTCAGCGAAATCCTATCACATTTGTTCATTTTACGTCGCCCCTATTTCAGATAGCGTATTGGGCTAAGCGGCATCTCAAAGCGCATGAAATGGCGAGTAAAATGCACTACTAAACTTCTAGGGCAGGGCGAACAGAGACCCGATTAGATCATTTTACATTAAGGTTAATATAAGTATTCAGGGAACTTCTATCACATTTGTTCAATTTACGTCGCTCCTATTTCAGACAGCTTATTGTGCTAAGCGGCATCTCAAAGCGCATGAAATGACGAGTAAAATGCACTGTTAAACTTCTAGGGTAGGGCAATCAGAGACCCGATTAGATCATTTTATATTTTGGTTAATATAAGAATTCAGCGTAATTCTATCACATTTGTTCAACATGCGTCGCTCCTATTTCAGATAGTGTACTGGGCTAGGCGGCATCTTAAAGCGCGTGGAAGGGCGAGTAAAATGCACTACTAAACTTCTATGGTAGGGCAATCAGAGTCCCGATTAGATCATTTTATATTTTGGTTAATATGAGAATTCAGCGAAATTCTATCACATTTGTTCAATTTACGTCGCTCCTATTTCAGATAGCGTATTGGGCTAAGCTGCATCTCAAAGCGCAAGAAATGACTCGTAAAATGCACTATTAAACTTCTAGGGTAGGGCAATCAGAGACCCGATTAGATCATTTTATATTTTGGTTAATATAAGAATCCGGCGAAATTCTATCACATCTGTTCAATTTACATCGCTCCTATTTCAGATAGCGTAATGGGCTAAGCGGCATCTCAAAGCGCATTAAATGGCGAGTAAAATGCACTATTAAACTTCTAGGGTAGGGCAATCAGAGACCCGATTAGATCATTTTATATTTTGGTTAATATAAGAATCCAGCGAAATTCTATCACATTTGTTCAATTTACATCGCTCCTATTTCAGATAGCGTATTGGGCTAAGCGGCATCTCAAAGCGCATGGAATGGCGAGTGAAATGCACTATTAAACTTCTAGGGTAGGGCGAACAGAGACCCGAATAGATCATTTTATGTTACGGTTAATATAAGAATTCAGCGTAATTCTATCACATTTGTTCAACTAACGTCGCTCCTATTTCAGATAGCGTACTGCGCTAGGCGGCATCTTAAAGCGCGTGGAACGGCGAGTAAAATGCACTACTAAACTTCTATGATAGGGCAATCAGAGTTCCGAATAGATCATTTTATATTTTGTTTACTATAACATTTCAGGGAAATTCTATCACATTTGTTCAATTTACGTCGCTCCTATTTCAGATAGCGTATTGGGCTAAGCGGCATCTCAAAGCGCAAGAAATGGCGAGTAAAATGCACTATTAAGCTTCTAGGGTTGGGCACATAGAGATCCGATTAGATCATTTTATATTATGGTTAATTTAAGAATTCAGCGAAATCCTATCACATTTGTTCATTTTACGTCGCTCCTATTTCAGATAGCGTATTGGGCTAAGCGGCATCTCAAAGCGCATGAAATGGAGAGTAAAATGCACTATTAAACTTCTAGGGCATGGCGAACAGAGAACCGATTAGATCATTTTACATTAAGGTTAATATAAGTATTCAGGGAACTTCTATCACATTTGTTCAATTTACGTCGCTCCTATTTCAGACAGCTTATTGGGCTAAGCGGCATCTCAAAGCGCATGAAATGACGAGTGAAATGCACGATTAAACTTCTAGGGTAGGGCAATCAGAGACCCGATTAGATCATTTTATATTATGGTTAATTTAAGAATTCAGCAAAATTCTATCACATTTGCTCAATTTACGTCGTTCCTATTTCAGATAGCATACTGGGCTAGGCGGCATCTTGAAGCGCGTGGAATGGCGAGTAAAATGCACTATTAATCTTCTATGATAGGGCAATCAGAGACCCGATTAGATCATTTTATATTTTGGTTAATATAAGAATCCG
>CAKAJE020001576.1:0-249334 GCA_916610135.2 Macropis europaea
GAAATTCTATCACATTTGTTCAATTTACGTCGCTCCTATTTCAGATGGCGTACTGGGCTAGGCGGCATCTTAAAGCGCGTGGAATGGGGAGGAAAATATACTATTAAACTTCTATGATAGGGCAATCAGAGACCCGATTAGATCATTTTATATTTTGGTTAATATAAGAATTCAGCGAAATTGTATCACATTTGTTCAATTTACGTCGCTCCTATTTCAGATAGCAAATTGGGCTAAGCGGCACCTCAAAGCACATGAAATGGCGAGTAAAATGCACTATTTAACTTCTAGGGTAGGGCAAACAGAGACCCGAATAGACCATTTTATATTATGGTCAATTTGAGAATTCATCAAAATTCTATCACATTTGTTCAATTTACGTAGCTCCTATTTCAGATAGCGTACTGGGATAGGCGGCATCTTAAAGCGCGTGGAATGGCGGGTAAAATGCACTATTAAACTTCTATGATAGGGCAATCAGAGACCCGATTAGATCATTTTATATTTTGTTTAATATAAGAATTCTGCGAAATTCTATCACATTTGTTCAATTGACGTCGCTCCTATTTCAGGTAGCGTATAGGGCTATGCGGCATCTCAGTGCGCATGAAATGGCGAGTAAAATGCACTATTAAACTTCTAGGGGTAGGGCAAACAGAGACCCGATTAGATCATTTTACATTATGGTTAATAAAGGAATTCAGCGAAATTCTATCACATTTGTTCAATTTACATCGCTGCTATTTCAGATAGCGTACTGGGCTAGGCGCTATCTTCAAAGGCGTGGAATGGCGAGTAAAATACACTATTAAACATCTATGATAGGGCAATCAGAGACCCGACTAGATCATTTTATATTTTGGTTAATATAAGAATTCAGCGAAATTCTATCACATTTGTTCAATTTACATCGCTCCCATTTCAGGTAGCGTATTGGGCTAAGCGGCATCTCAAAGCGCATGAAACGACGAGTAAAATGCATTATTAAACTTCTAGGGTAGGGCAAACAGAGCCCCGATTAGATCATTTTATATTATGGTTAATTTAAGAATTCAGCAAAATTCTATCACATTTGTTCAATTTACGTCGCTCCTGTTTCAGATAGCGTACTGGGATAGGCGGCATCTTAAAGCGCGTGGAATGGCGAGTAAAATGCACTATTAAACTTCTATGATAGGGCAATCAGAGACCCGATTAGAGCATTTTATATTTTGGTTAATATAAGAATTCAGCGAAATTCTATCACATTTTGTTCAATTTACGTCGCTCCTATTTCAGATAGCGTATTGGGCTAAGCGGCATCTCAAAGCGCGTGAAATGACGAGTGAAGTGCACTATTAAACTTCTAGGGTAGGGCGAACAGAGACCTGATTAGATCATTTTACATTAAGGTTAATATAAGTATTCAGGGAAATTCTATCACATATGTTCAATTTACGTCGCTCCTATTTCAGATAGCGTACTGGGCTAGGCGGCATCTTCAAAGGCGTGGAATGGCGAGTAAAATGCACTATTAAACTTCTATGATAGGGCAATCAGAGACCCGATTAGATCATTTTATATTTTGGTTAATATAAGAATTCAGCGAAATTCTATCACATTTGTTCAATTTACGTCGCTCCTATTTCAGATAGCGTATTGGGCTATGCGGCATCTCAGTGCGCATGAAATGGCGAGTAAAATGCACTATTAAACTTCTAGGGTAGGGCAAACAGAGACCCGATTAGATCATTTTATATTATGGTTAATAAGAGAATGCAGAAAAATTCTATTACATTTGTTCAATTTACATCGCTCCTATTTCAGGTAGCGTATTGGGCTAAGCGGCATCTCAAAGCACATGATATGACGAGTAAAATGCATTATTAAACTTCTAGTGTAGGGCAAACAGAGACCCGATTAGATGATTTTATATTATGGTTAATTTAAGAATTCTGCGAAATTCTATCACATTTGTTCAATTTACGTCGCTCCTATTTCAGGCAGCGTATTGGGCTATGCGGCATCTCAGTGCGCCTGAAATGGCGAGTAAATGGCACTATTAAACTTCTTGGGTAGGGCAAACAGAGACCCGATTAGATCATTTTATATTATGGTTAATAAAACAATTCAGCGAAATTCTATCACATTTGTTCAATTTACATCGCTCCTATTTCAGGTAGCGTATTTGGCTAAGCGGCATCTCAAAGCGCAATGAAATGACGAGTGAAATGGGACTATTAAACTTCTAGGCTAGGGCGAACAGAGACCCGATTAGATCATTTTACATTATGGTTAAGAAAGGAATTCAGCGAAATTCTATCACATTTGTTCAATTTACATCGCTCCTATTTCAGATAGCGTATTGGGCTAAGCGGCATCTCAAAGCGCATGAAATGGCGAGTAAAATGCACTATTAAACTTCTAGGGTAGGGCAAACAGAGACCCGAATAGACCATTTTATATTATGGTTAATTTAAGAATTCAGCAAAATTCTATCACATTTGTTCAATTTACGTCGCTCCCTCTATCAGATAGCGCACTGGGCTAGGCGGCATCTTAAAGCGCGTGGAATGGCGATAAAATGCACTATTAAACTTCTATGATAGGGCAATCAGCGACCCGATTACATCATTTTATATTTTGGTTAATATAAGAATTCAGCGAAATTCTATCACTTTTGTTCAATTTACGTCGCTCCTATTTCAGATAGCGTATTGTGCTAAGCGGCATCTCAAAGCGCATGAAATGACGAGTGAAATGCACTATTAAACTTCTAGGGTAGGGCGAACAGAGACCCGATTAGATCATTTTACATTAAGGTTAATATAAGAATTCAGGGAAATTCTATCACATTTGTTCAATTTACGTCCCTCCTATTTCAGATAGCGTATTGGGCTAAGCGGCATCTCAAAGCGCATGAAATGGCGAGAAAATGCACTATTAAGCTTCTAGGGTAGGGCAAACAGAGACCCGATTAGATCATTTTATATTATTAGATCATTTTATATTATGGTTAATAAAAGAATTCAGCGAAATTCTATCACATTTGTTCAAGTTACATCGCTCCTATTTCAGGTAGCGTATTGGGCTAAGCGGCATCTCAAAGCGCATGAAATGACGAGTAAAATGCATTACTAAACTTCTAGGGTAGGGCAAACAGAGACCTGATTAGATCATTTTACATTAAGGTTAATATAAGAATTCAGGGAAATTCTATCACATTTGTTCAATTTACGTCGCTCCTATTTCAGATAGCGTACTGGGCTAGGCGCTATCTTCAAAGGCGTGGAATGGCGAGTAAAATGCACTATTAAACTTCTCTGATAGGGCAATCAGAGACCCGATTAGATCATTTTATATTTTGGTTAATATAAGAATTCAGCGAAATTCTATCACATTTGTTCAATTTACGTCGCTCCTATTTCAGATAGCGTATTGGGCTAAGCGGCATCTCAAAGCGCATGAAATGACGAGTGAAATGCACTATTAAACTTCTAGGGTAGGGCGAACAGAGACCTGATTAGATCATTTTACATTAAGATTAATATAAGAATTCAGGGAAATTCTATCACATATGTTCAATTTACGTCGCTCCTATTTCAGATAGCGTACTGGGCTAGGCGGTATCTTCAAAGGCGTGGAATGGCGAGTAAAATGCACTATTAAACTTCTATGATAGGGCAATCAGAGACCCGATTAGATCATTTTATATTTTGGTTAATATAAGAATTCAGCGAAATTCTATCACATTTGTTCAATTTACGTCGCTCCTATTTCAGGCAGCGTATTGGGCTATGCGGCATCTCAGTGCGCATGAAATGGCGAGTAAAAGGCACTATTAAACTTCTAGGGTAGGGCAAACAGAGACCCGATTAGATCATTTTATATTATGGTTAATAAAAGAATTCAGAGAAATTCTATCACATTTGTTCAATTTACATCGCTCCTATTTCAGATAGCGTATTGGGCTAAGCGGCATCTCAAAGCGCATGAAATGGCGAGTAAAATGCACTATTAAACTTCTAGGGTAGGGCAAACAGAGACCCGAATAGACCATTTTATATTATGGTTAATTTGAGAATTCATCAAAATTCTATCGCATTTGTTCAATTTACGTCGCTCCTATTTCAGCTAGCGTACTGGGATAGGCGGCATCTTAAAGCGCGTGGAATGGCGAGTAAAATGCACTATTAAACTTCTATGATAGGGCAATCAGAGACCCGATTAGATCATTTTATATTTTGGTTAATAAAAGAATTCAGCGAAATTCTATCACATTTGTTCAATTTACATCGCTCCTATTTCAGGTAGCGTATTTGGATAAGCGGCATCTCAAAGCGCATGAAATGACGAGTGAAATGGACTATTACACTTCTAGGCTAGGGCGAACAGAGACCCGATTAGATCATTTTACAATATGGTTAATAAAGGAATTCAGCGAAATTCTATCACATTTGTTCAATTTACGTCGCTCCTATTTCAGATAGCGTATTGGGCTAAGCGGCATCTCAAAGCGCATGAAATGGCGAGTAAAATGCACTATTAAACTTCTAGGGTAGGGCAAACAGAGACCCGAACAGACCATTTTATATTATGGTTAATTTAAGAATTCAGCAAAATTCTATCACATTTGTTCAATTTACGTCGCTCCTATTTCAGATAGCGTACCGGGCTAGGCGGCATCTTAAAGCGCGCGGAATGGCGATAAAATGCACTATTAAACATCTATGATAGGGCAATCAGAGACCCGATTACATCTTTTATATTTTGGTTAATATAAGAATTCAGCCAAATTCTATCACTTTTGTTCAATTTACGTCGCTCCTATTTCAGATAGCGTATTGGGCTAAGCGGCATTTCAAAGCCCATGAAATGACGAGTGAAATGCACTATTAAACTTCTAGGGTAGGGCGAACAGAGACCCGATTAGATCATTTTACATTAAGGTTAATATAAGAATTCAGGGAAATTCTATCACATTTGTTCAATTTACGTCCCTCCTATTTCAGATAGCGTATTGGGCTAAGCGGCATCTCAAAGCGCATGAAATGACGAGTGAAATGCACAATTAAACTTCTAGGGTAGGGCGAACAGAGACCCGATTAGATCATTTTACATTAAGGTTAATATAAGAATTCAGGGAAATTCTATCACATTTGTTCAATTTACGTCGCTCCTATTTCAGATAGCGTATTGGGCAAAGCGGCATCTCAAAGCGCATGAAATGACGAGTGAAAGGCACTATTAAACTTCTAGGGTAGGGCGAACAGAGACCCGATTAAATCATTTTACATTAAGGTTAATATAAGAATTCAGCGAAATTCTATCACATTTTCTGAATTTACATCGCTCCGATTTCAGATAGCGTATTGGGCTACGCGGCATATTAAAGCGCATGAAATAACGAGTAAAATGCATTATTAAACTTCTAGGGTAGGGCAAAGAGAGACCCAATTAGATCATTTTATATTATGGTTAATTTAAGAATTCTGCGAAATTCTATCACATTTGTTCAATTAACGTCGCTGCTATTTCAGATAGCGTATTGGGCTAAGCGGCATCTCAAAGCGCATGAAATGGCGAGTAAAATGCACTATTAATCTTCTAGGGTAGGGCAAACGGAGACCCGATTAGATCATTTTATATTATGGTTAATTTAAGAATTCAGCAAAATTCTATCGCATTTGTTCAATTTACGTCGCTCCTATTTCAGCTAGCGTACTGGGATAGGCGGCATCTTAAAGCGCGTGGAATGGCGAGTAAAATGCACTACTAAACTTCTATGATAGGGCAATCAGAGACCCGATTAGATCATTTTATATTTTGGTTAATATAAGAATTCAGCGAAATTCTATCACATTTGTTCAACTGACGTCGTTCCTATTTCAGTTAGCGTACTGGGCTATGCGGCATCTCAGTGCGCATGAAATGGCGAGTAAAAGGCACTATTAAACTTCTAGGGTAGGGCAAACAGAGACCCGATTAGATCATTTTATATTATGGTTAATAAAAGAATTCAGCGAAATTCTATCACATTTGTTCAATTTACATCGCTCCTATTTCAGGTAGCGTATTTGGATAAGCGGCATCTCAAAACGCATGAAATGACGAGTGAAATGGACTATTACACTTCTAGGCTAGGGCGAACAGAGACCCGATTAGATCATTTTACAATATGGTTAATAAAGGAATTCAGCGAAATTCTATCACATTTGTTCAATTTACATCGCTCCTATTTCAGATAGCGTATTGGGCTAAGCGGCATCTCAAAGCGCATGAAATGGCGAGTAAAATGCACTATTAAACTTCTAGGGTAGGGCAAACAGAGACCCGAATAGACCATTTTATATTATGGTTAATTTAAGAATTCAGCGAAATTCTATCACATTTGTTCAACTGACGTCGTTCCTATTTCAGTTAGCGTACTGGGCTATGCGGCATCTCAGTGCGCATGAAATGGCGAGTAAAAGGCACTATTAAACTTCTAGGGTAGGGCAAACAGAGACCCGATTAGATCATTTTATATTATGGTTAATAAAAGAATTCAGCGAAATTCTATCACATTTGTTCAATTTACATCGCTCCTATTTCAGGTAGCGTATTTGGATAAGCGGCATCTCAAAACGCATGAAATGACGAGTGAAATGGACTATTACACTTCTAGGCTAGGGCGAACAGAGACCCGATTAGATCATTTTACAATATGGTTAATAAAGGAATTCAGCGAAATTCTATCACATTTGTTCAATTTACATCGCTCCTATTTCAGATAGCGTATTGGGCTAAGCGGCATCTCAAAGCGCATGAAATGGCGAGTAAAATGCACTATTAAACTTCTAGGGTAGGGCAAACAGAGACCCGAACAGACCATTTTATATTATGGTTAATTTAAGAATTCAGCAAAATTCTATCACATTTGTTCAATTTACGTCGCTCCTATTTCAGATAGCGTACCGGGCTAGGCGGCATCTTAAAGCGCGCGGAATGGCGATAAAATGCACTATTAAACATCTATGATAGGGCAATCAGAGACCCGATTACATCTTTTATATTTTGGTTAATATAAGAATTCAGCCAAATTCTATCACTTTTGTTCAATTTACGTCGCTCCTATTTCAGATAGCGTATTGGGCTAAGCGGCATCTCAAAGCCCATGAAATGGCGAGTGAAGTGCACTATTAAACTTCTAGGGTAGGGCGAACAGAGACCCGATTAGATCATTTTACATTAAGGTTAATATAAGAATTCAGGGAAATTCTATCACATTTGTTCAATTTACGTCCCTCCTATTTCAGATAGCGTATTGGGCTAAGCGGCATCTCAAAGCGCATGAAATGACGAGTGAAATGCACAATTAAACTTCTAGGGTAGGGCGAACAGAGACCCGATTAGATCATTTTACATTAAGGTTAATATAAGAATTCAGGGAAATTCTATCACATTTGTTCAATTTACGTCGCTCCTATTTCAGATAGCGTATTGGGCAAAGCGGCATCTCAAAGCGCATGAAATGACGAGTGAAATGCACTATTAAACTTCTAGGGTAGGGCGAACAGAGACCCGATTAAATCATTTTACATTAAGGTTAATATAAGAATTCAGCGAAATTCTATCACATTTTCTGAATTTACATCGCTCCGATTTCAGATAGCGTATTGGGCTACGCGGCATATTAAAGCGCATGAAATAACGAGTAAAATGCATTATTAAACTTCTAGGGTAGGGCAAACAGAGACCCGATTAGATCATTTTATATTATGGTTAATTTAAGAATTCTGCGAAATTCTATCACATTTGTTCAATTAACGTCGCTGCTATTTCAGATAGCGTATTGGGCTAAGCGGCATCTCAAAGCGCATGAAATGGCGAGTAAAATGCACTATTAATCTTCTAGGGTAGGGCAAACGGAGACCCGATTAGATCATTTTATATTATGGTTAATTTAAGAATTCAGCAAAATTCTATCGCATTTGTTCAATTTACGTCGCTCCTATTTCAGCTAGCGTACTGGGATAGGCGGCATCTTAAAGCGCGTGGAATGGCGAGTAAAATGCACTATTAAACTTCTATGATAGGGCAATCAGAGACCCGATTAGATCATTTTATATTTTGGTTAATATAAGAATTCAGCGAAATTCTATCACATTTGTTCAACTGACGTCGTTCCTATTTCAGTTAGCGTACTGGGCTATGCGGCATCTCAGTGCGCATGAAATGGCGAGTAAAAGGCACTATTAAACTTCTAGGGTAGGGCAAACAGAGACCCGATTAGATCATTTTATATTATGGTTAATAAAAGAATTCAGCGAAATTCTATCACATTTGTTCAATTTACATCGCTCCTATTTCAGGTAGCGTATTTGGATAAGCGGCATCTCAAAACGCATGAAATGACGAGTGAAATGGACTATTACACTTCTAGGCTAGGGCGAACAGAGACCCGATTAGATCATTTTACAATATGGTTAATAAAGGAATTCAGCGAAATTCTATCACATTTGTTCAATTTACATCGCTCCTATTTCAGATAGCGTATTGGGCTAAGCGGCATCTCAAAGCGCATGAAATGGCCAGTAAAATGCACTATTAAACTTCTAGGGTAGGGCAAACAGAGACCCGAACAGACCATTTTATATTATGGTTAATTTAAGAATTCAGCAAAATTCTATCACATTTGTTCAATTTACGTCGCTCCTATTTCAGATAGCGTACCGGGCTAGGCGGCATCTTAAAGCGCGCGGAATGGCGATAAAATGCACTATTAAACATCTATGATAGGGCAATCAGAGACCCGATTACATCTTTTATATTTTGGTTAATATAAGAATTCAGCCAAATTCTATCACTTTTGTTCAATTTACGTCGCTCCTATTTCAGATAGCGTATTGGGCTATGCGGCATCTCAGTGCGCATGAAATGGCGAGTAAAAGGCACTATTAAACTTCTAGGGTAGGGCAAACAGAGACCCGATTAGATCATTTTACATTATGGTTAATAAAGGAATTCAGCGAAATTCTATCACATTTGTTCAATTTACATCGCTCCTATTTCAGATAGCGTACTGGGCTAGGCGCTATCTTCAAAGGCGTGGAATGGCGAGTAAAATGCACTATTAAACATCTATGATAGGGCAATCAGAGACCCGACTAGATCATTTTATATTTTGGTTAATATAAGAATTCAGCGAAATTCTATCACATTTGTTCAATTTACATCGCTCCCATTTCAGGTAGCGTATTGGGCTAAGCGGCATCTCAAAGCGCATGAAATGACGAGTAAAATGCATTATTAAACTTCTAGTGTAGGGCAAACAGAGACCCGATTAGATCATTTTATATTATGGTTAATTTAAGAATTCTGCGAAATTCTATCACATTTGTTCAATTTAGGTCGCTCCTATTTCAGATGGCGTACTGGGCTAGGCGGCATCTTAAAGCGCGTGGAATGGGGAGGAAAATATACTATTAAACTTCTATGATAGGGCAATCAGAGACCCGATTAGATCATTTTATATTTTGGTTAATATAAGAATTCAGCGAAATTGTATCACATTTGTTCAATTTACGTCGCTCCTATTTCAGATAGCAAATTGGGCTAAGCGGCACCTCAAAGCACATGAAATGGCGAGTAAAATGCACTATTTAACTTCTAGGGTAGGGCAAACAGAGACCCGAATAGACCATTTTATATTATGGTCAATTTGAGAATTCATCAAAATTCTATCACATTTGTTCAATTTACGTAGCTCCTATTTCAGATAGCGTACTGGGATAGGCGGCATCTTAAAGCGCGTGGAATGGCGAGTAAAATGCACTATTAAACTTCTATGATAGGGCAATCAGAGACCCGATTAGATCATTTTATATTTTGTTTAATATAAGAATTCTGCGAAATTCTATCACATTTGTTCAATTGACGTCGCTCCTATTTCAGGTAGCGTATAGGGCTATGCGGCATCTCAGTGCGCATGAAATGGCGAGTAAAATGCACTATTAAACTTCTAGGGTAGGGCAAACAGAGACCCGATTAGATCATTTTACATTATGGTTAATAAAGGAATTCAGCGAAATTCTATCACATTTGTTCAATTTACATCGCTGCTATTTCAGATAGCGTACTGGGCTAGGCGCTATCTTCAAAGGCGTGGAATGGCGAGTAAAATACACTATTAAACATCTATGATAGGGCAATCAGAGACCCGACTAGATCATTTTATATTTTGGTTAATATAAGAATTCAGCGAAATTCTATCACATTTGTTCAATTTACATCGCTCCCATTTCAGGTAGCGTATTGGGCTAAGCGGCATCTCAAAGCGCATGAAACGACGAGTAAAATGCATTATTAAACTTCTAGGGTAGGGCAAACAGAGCCCCGATTAGATCATTTTATATTATGGTTAATTTAAGAATTCAGCAAAATTCTATCACATTTGTTCAATTTACGTCGCTCCTGTTTCAGATAGCGTACTGGGATAGGCGGCATCTTAAAGCGCGTGGAATGGCGAGTAAAATGCACTATTAAACTTCTATGATAGGGCAATCAGAGACCCGATTAGAGCATTTTATATTTTGGTTAATATAAGAATTCAGCGAAATTCTATCACATTTGTTCAATTTACGTCGCTCCTATTTCAGATAGCGTATTGGGCTAAGCGGCATCTCAAAGCGCGTGAAATGACGAGTGAAGTGCACTATTAAACTTCTAGGGTAGGGCGAACAGAGACCTGATTAGATCATTTTACATTAAGGTTAATATAAGTATTCAGGGAAATTCTATCACATATGTTCAATTTACGTCGCTCCTATTTCAGATAGCGTACTGGGCTAGGCGGCATCTTCAAAGGCGTGGAATGGCGAGTAAAATGCACTATTAAACTTCTATGATAGGGCAATCAGAGACCCGATTAGATCATTTTATATTTTGGTTAATATAAGAATTCAGCGAAATTCTATCACATTTGTTCAATTTACGTCGCTCCTATTTCAGATAGCGTATTGGGCTATGCGGCATCTCAGTGCGCATGAAATGGCGAGTAAAATGCACTATTAAACTTCTAGGGTAGGGCAAACAGAGACCCGATTAGATCATTTTATATTATGGTTAATAAAAGAATGCAGAAAAATTCTATTACATTTGTTCAATTTACATCGCTCCTATTTCAGGTAGCGTATTGGGCTAAGCGGCATCTCAAAGCACATGATATGACGAGTAAAATGCATTATTAAACTTCTAGTGTAGGGCAAACAGAGACCCGATTAGATGATTTTATATTATGGTTAATTTAAGAATTCTGCGAAATTCTATCACATTTGTTCAATTTACGTCGCTCCTATTTCAGGCAGCGTATTGGGCTATGCGGCATCTCAGTGCGCCTGAAATGGCGAGTAAAAGGCACTATTAAACTTCTTGGGTAGGGCAAACAGAGACCCGATTAGATCATTTTATATTATGGCTAATAAAACAATTCAGCGAAATTCTATCACATTTGTTCAATTTACATCGCTCCTATTTCAGGTAGCGTATTTGGCTAAGCGGCATCTCAAAGCGCATGAAATGACGAGTGAAATGGACTATTAAACTTCTAGGCTAGGGCGAACAGAGACCCGATTAGATCATTTTACATTATGGTTAAGAAAGGAATTCAGCGAAATTCTATCACATTTGTTCAATTTACATCGCTCCTATTTCAGATAGCGTATTGGGCTAAGCGGCATCTCAAAGCGCATGAAATGGCGAGTAAAATGCACTATTAAACTTCTAGGGTAGGGCAAACAGAGACCCGAATAGACCATTTTATATTATGGTTAATTTAAGAATTCAGCAAAATTCTATCACATTTGTTCAATTTACGTCGCTCCTATATCAGATAGCGCACTGGGCTAGGCGGCATCTTAAAGCGCGTGGAATGGCGATAAAATGCACTATTAAACTTCTATGATAGGGCAATCAGAGACCCGATTACATCATTTTATATTTTGGTTAATATAAGAATTCAGCGAAATTCTATCACTTTTGTTCAATTTACGTCGCTCCTATTTCAGATAGCGTATTGTGCTAAGCGGCATCTCAAAGCGCATGAAATGACGAGTGAAATGCACTATTAAACTTCTAGGGTAGGGCGAACAGAGACCCGATTAGATCATTTTACATTAAGGTTAATATAAGAATTCAGGGAAATTCTATCACATTTGTTCAATTTACGTCCCTCCTATTTCAGATAGCGTATTGGGCTAAGCGGCATCTCAAAGCGCATGAAATGGCGAGAAAATGCACTATTAAGCTTCTAGGGTAGGGCAAACAGAGACCCGATTAGATCATTTTATATTATGGTTAATAAAAGAATTCAGCGAAATACTATCACATTTGTTCAAGTTACATCGCTCCTATTTCAGGTAGCGTATTGGGCTAAGCGGCATCTCAAAGCGCATGAAATGACGAGTAAAATGCATTACTAAACTTCTAGGGTAGGGCAAACAGAGACCTGATTAGATCATTTTACATTAAGGTTAATATAAGAATTCAGGGAAATTCTATCACATTTGTTCAATTTACGTCGCTCCTATTTCAGATAGCGTACTGGGCTAGGCGCTATCTTCAAAGGCGTGGAATGGCGAGTAAAATGCACTATTAAACTTCTCTGATAGGGCAATCAGAGACCCGATTAGATCATTTTATATTTTGGTTAATATAAGAATTCAGCGAAATTCTATCACATTTGTTCAATTTACGTCGCTCCTATTTCAGATAGCGTATTGGGCTAAGCGGCATCTCAAAGCGCATGAAATGACGAGTGAAATGCACTATTAAACTTCTAGGGTAGGGCGAACAGAGACCTGATTAGATCATTTTACATTAAGATTAATATAAGAATTCAGGGAAATTCTATCACATATGTTCAATTTACGTCGCTCCTATTTCAGATAGCGTACTGGGCTAGGCGGTATCTTCAAAGGCGTGGAATGGCGAGTAAAATGCACTATTAAACTTCTATGATAGGGCAATCAGAGACCCGATTAGATCATTTTATATTTTGGTTAATATAAGAATTCAGCGAAATTCTATCACATTTGTTCAATTTACGTCGCTCCTATTTCAGGCAGCGTATTGGGCTATGCGGCATCTCAGTGCGCATGAAATGGCGAGTAAAAGGCACTATTAAACTTCTAGGGTAGGGCAAACAGAGACCCGATTAGATCATTTTATATTATGGTTAATAAAAGAATTCAGAGAAATTCTATCACATTTGTTCAATTTACATCGCTCCTATTTCAGGTAGCGTATTGGGCTAAGCGGCATCTCAAAGCGCATGAAATGACGAGTAAAATGCATTATTAAACTTCTAGTGTAGGGCAAACAGAGACCCGATTAGATCATTTTATATTATGGTTAATTTAAGAATTCTGCGAAATTCTATCACATTTGTTCAATTTACGTCGCTCCTATTTCAGATAGCGTACTGGGCTAGGCGGCATCTTAAAGCGCGTGGAATGGGGAGGAAAATATACTATTAAACTTCTATGATAGGGCAATCAGAGACCCGATTAGATCATTTTATATTTTGGTTAATATAAGAATTCAGCGAAATTCTATCACATTTGTTCAATTTACGTCGCTCCTATTTCAGATAGCATATTGGGCTAAGCGGCACCTCAAAGCGCATGAAATGGCGAGTAAAATGCACTATTAAACTTCTAGGGTAGGGCAAACAGAGACCCGAATAGACCATTTTATATTATGGTTAATTTGAGAATTCATCAAAATTCTATCGCATTTGTTCAATTTACGTCGCTCCTATTTCAGCTAGCGTACTGGGATAGGCGGCATCTTAAAGCGCGTGGAATGGCGAGTAAAATGCACTATTAAACTTCTATGATAGGGCAATCAGAGACCCGATTAGATCATTTTATATTTTGGTTAATAAAAGAATTCAGCGAAATTCTATCACATTTGTTCAATTTACATCGCTCCTATTTCAGGTAGCGTATTTGGATAAGCGGCATCTCAAAACGCATGAAATGACGAGTGAAATGGACTATTACACTTCTAGGCTAGGGCGAACAGAGACCCGATTAGATCATTTTACAATATGGTTAATAAAGGAATTCAGCGAAATTCTATCACATTTGTTCAATTTACATCGCTCCTATTTCAGATAGCGTATTGGGCTAAGCGGCATCTCAAAGCGCATGAAATGGCGAGTAAAATGCACTATTAAACTTCTAGGGTAGGGCAAACAGAGACCCGAACAGACCATTTTATATTATGGTTAATTTAAGAATTCAGCAAAATTCTATCACATTTGTTCAATTTACGTCGCTCCTATATCAGATAGCGCACTGGGCTAGGCGGCATCTTAAAGCGCGTGGAATGGCGATAAAATGCACTATTAAACTTCTATGATAGGGCAATCAGAGACCCGATTACATCATTTTATATTTTGGTTAATATAAGAATTCAGCGAAATTCTATCACTTTTGTTCAATTTACGTCGCTCCTATTTCAGATAGCGTATTGTGCTAAGCGGCATCTCAAAGCGCATGAAATGACGAGTGAAATGCACTATTAAACTTCTAGGGTAGGGCGAACAGAGACCCGATTAGATCATTTTACATTAAGGTTAATATAAGAATTCAGGGAAATTCTATCACATTTGTTCAATTTACGTCCCTCCTATTTCAGATAGCGTATTGGGATAAGCGGCATCTCAAAGCGCATGAAATGGCGAGAAAATGCACTATTAAGCTTCTAGGGTAGGGCAAACAGAGACCCGATTAGATCATTTTATATTATGGTTAATAAAAGAATTCAGCGAAATACTATCACATTTGTTCAAGTTACATCGCTCCTATTTCAGGTAGCGTATTGGGCTAAGCGGCATCTCAAAGCGCATGAAATGACGAGTAAAATGCATTACTAAACTTCTAGGGTAGGGCAAACAGAGACCTGATTAGATCATTTTACATTAAGGTTAATATAAGAATTCAGGGAAATTCTATCACATTTGTTCAATTTACGTCGCTCCTATTTCAGATAGCGTACTGGGCTAGGCGCTATCTTCAAAGGCGTGGAATGGCGAGTAAAATGCACTATTAAACTTCTCTGATAGGGCAATCAGAGACCCGATTAGATCATTTTATATTTTGGTTAATATAAGAATTCAGCGAAATTCTATCACATTTGTTCAATTTACGTCGCTCCTATTTCAGATAGCGTATTGGGCTAAGCGGCATCTCAAAGCGCATGAAATGACGAGTGAAATGCACTATTAAACTTCTAGGGTAGGGCGAACAGAGACCTGATTAGATCATTTTACATTAAGATTAATATAAGAATTCAGGGAAATTCTATCACATATGTTCAATTTACGTCGCTCCTATTTCAGATAGCGTACTGGGCTAGGCGGTATCTTCAAAGGCGTGGAATGGCGAGTAAAATGCACTATTAAACTTCTATGATAGGGCAATCAGAGACCCGATTAGATCATTTTATATTTTGGTTAATATAAGAATTCAGCGAAATTCTATCACATTTGTTCAATTTACGTCGCTCCTATTTCAGGCAGCGTATTGGGCTATGCGGCATCTCAGTGCGCATGAAATGGCGAGTAAAAGGCACTATTAAACTTCTAGGGTAGGGCAAACAGAGACCCGATTAGATCATTTTATATTATGGTTAATAAAAGAATTCAGAGAAATTCTATCACATTTGTTCAATTTACATCGCTCCTATTTCAGGTAGCGTATTGGGCTAAGCGGCATCTCAAAGCGCATGAAATGACGAGTAAAATGCATTATTAAACTTCTAGTGTAGGGCAAACAGAGACCCGATTAGATCATTTTATATTATGGTTAATTTAAGAATTCTGCGAAACTCTATCACATTTGTTCAATTTACGTCGCTCCTATTTCAGATAGCGTACTGGGCTAGGCTGCATCTTAAAGCGCGTGGAATGGGGAGGAAAATATACTATTAAACTTCTATGATAGGGCAATCAGAGACCCGATTAGATCATTTTATATTTTGGTTAATATAAGAATTAAGCGAAATTCTATCACATTTGTTCAATTTACGTCGCTCCTATTTCAGATAGCATATTGGGCTAAGCGGCACCTCAAAGCGCATGAAATGGCGAGTAAAATGCACTATTAAACTTCTAGGGTAGGGCAAACAGAGACCCGAATAGACCATTTTATATTATGGTTAATTTGAGAATTCATCAAAATTCTATCGCATTTGTTCAATTTACGTCGCTCCTATTTCAGCTAGCGTACTGGGATAGGCGGCATCTTAAAGCGCGTGGAATGGCGAGTAAAATGCACTATTAAACTTCTATGATAGGGCAATCAGAGACCCGATTAGATCATTTTATATTTTGGTTAATAAAAGAATTCAGCGAAATTCTATCACATTTGTTCAATTTACATCGCTCCTATTTCAGGTAGCGTATTTGGATAAGCGGCATCTCAAAACGCATGAAATGACGAGTGAAATGGACTATTACACTTCTAGGCTAGGGCGAACAGAGACCCGAACAGACCATTTTATATTATGGTTAATTTAAGAATTCAGCAAAATTCTATCACATTTGTTCAATTTACGTCGCTCCTATATCAGATAGCGCACTGGGCTAGGCGGCATCTTAAAGCGCGTGGAATGGCGATAAAATGCACTATTAAACTTCTATGATAGGGCAATCAGAGACCCGATTACATCATTTTATATTTTGGTTAATATAAGAATTCAGCGAAATTCTATCACTTTTGTTCAATTTACGTCGCTCCTATTTCAGATAGCGTATTGTGCTAAGCGGCATCTCAAAGCGCATGAAATGACGAGTGAAATGCACTATTAAACTTCTAGGGTAGGGCGAACAGAGACCCGATTAGATCATTTTACATTAAGGTTAATATAAGAATTCAGGGAAATTCTATCACATTTGTTCAATTTACGTCCCTCCTATTTCAGATAGCGTATTGGGATAAGCGGCATCTCAAAGCGCATGAAATGGCGAGAAAATGCACTATTAAGCTTCTAGGGTAGGGCAAACAGAGACCCGATTAGATCATTTTATATTATGGTTAATAAAAGAATTCAGCGAAATTCTATCACATTTGTTCAAGTTACATCGCTCCTATTTCAGGTAGCGTATTGGGCTAAGCGGCATCTCAAAGCGCATGAAATGACGAATAAAATGCATTACTAAACTTCTAGGGTAGGGCGAACAGAGACCTGATTAGATCATTTTACATTAAGGTTAATATAAGAATTCAGGGAAATTCTATCACATTTGTTCAATTTACGTCGCTCCTATTTCAGATAGCGTACTGGGCTAGGCGCTATCTTCAAAGGCGTGGAATGGCGAGTAAAATGCACTATTAAACTTCTCTGATAGGGCAATCAGAGACCCGATTAGATCATTTTATATTTTGGTTAATATAAGAATTCAGCGAAATTCTATCACATTTGTTCAATTTACGTCGCTCCTATTTCAGATAGCGTATTGGGCTAAGCGGCATCTCAAAGCGCATGAAATGACGAGTGAAATGCACTATTAAACTTCTGGGGTAGGGCGAACAGAGACCTGATTAGATCATTTTACATTAAGATTAATATAAGAATTCAGGGAAATTCTATCACATATGTTCAATTTACGTCGCTCCTATTTCAGATAGCGTACTGGGCTAGGCGGTATCTTCAAAGGCGTGGAATGGCGAGTAAAATGCACTATTAAACTTCTATGATAGGGCAATCAGAGACCCGATTAGATCATTTTATATTTTGGTTAATATAAGAATTCAGCGAAATTCTATCACATTTGTTCAATTTACGTCGCTCCTATTTCAGGCAGCGTATTGGGCTATGCGGCATCTCAGTGCGCATGAAATGGCGAGTAAAAGGCACTATTAAACTTCTAGGGTAGGGCAAACAGAGACCCGATTAGATCATTTTATATTATGGTTAATAAAAGAATTCAGAGAAATTCTATCACATTTGTTCAATTTACATCGCTCCTATTTCAGGTAGCGTATTGGGCTAAGCGGCATCTCAAAGCGCATGAAATGACGAGTAAAATGCATTATTAAACTTCTAGTGTAGGGCAAACAGAGACCCGATTAGATCATTTTATATTATGGTTAATTTAAGAATTCTGCGAAACTCTATCACATTTGTTCAATTTACGTCGCTCCTATTTCAGATAGCGTACTGGGCTAGGCTGCATCTTAAAGCGCGTGGAATGGGGAGGAAAATATACTATTAAACTTCTATGATAGGGCAATCAGAGACCCGATTAGATCATTTTATATTTTGGTTAATATAAGAATTAAGCGAAATTCTATCACATTTGTTCAATTTACGTCGCTCCTATTTCAGATAGCATATTGGGCTAAGCGGCACCTCAAAGCGCATGAAATGGCGAGTAAAATGCACTATTAAACTTCTAGGGTAGGGCAAACAGAGACCCGAATAGACCATTTTATATTATGGTTAATTTGAGAATTCATCAAAATTCTATCGCATTTGTTCAATTTACGTCGCTCCTATTTCAGCTAGCGTACTGGGATAGGCGGCATCTTAAAGCGCGTGGAATGGCGAGTAAAATGCACTATTAAACTTCTATGATAGGGCAATCAGAGACCCGATTAGATCATTTTATATTTTGGTTAATAAAAGAATTCAGCGAAATTCTATCACATTTGTTCAATTTACATCGCTCCTATTTCAGGTAGCGTATTTGGATAAGCGGCATCTCAAAACGCATGAAATGACGAGTGAAATGGACTATTACACTTCTAGGCTAGGGCGAACAGAGACCCGATTAGATCATTTTACAATATGGTTAATAAAGGAATTCAGCGAAATTCTATCACATTTGTTCAATTTACATCGCTCCTATTTCAGATAGCGTATTGGGCTAAGCGGCATCTCAAAGCGCATGAAATGGCGAGTAAAATGCACTATTAAACTTCTAGGGTAGGGCAAACAGAGACCCGAACAGACCATTTTATATTATGGTTAATTTAAGAATTCAGCAAAATTCTATCACATTTGTTCAATTTACGTCGCTCCTATTTCAGATAGCGTACCGGGCTAGGCGGCATCTTAAAGCGCGCGGAATGGCGATAAAATGCACTATTAAACATCTATGATAGGGCAATCAGAGACCCGATTACATCTTTTATATTTTGGTTAATATAAGAATTCAGCCAAATTCTATCACTTTTGTTCAATTTACGTCGCTCCTATTTCAGATAGCGTATTGGGCTAAGCGGCATTTCAAAGCCCATGAAATGACGAGTGAAATGCACTATTAAACTTCTAGGGTAGGGCGAACAGAGACCCGATTAGATCATTTTACATTAAGGTTAATATAAGAATTCAGGGAAATTCTATCACATTTGTTCAATTTACGTCCCTCCTATTTCAGATAGCGTATTGGGCTAAGCGGCATCTCAAAGCGCATGAAATGACGAGTGAAATGCACAATTAAACTTCTAGGGTAGGGCGAACAGAGACCCGATTAGATCATTTTACATTAAGGTTAATATAAGAATTCAGGGAAATTCTATCACATTTGTTCAATTTACGTCGCTCCTATTTCAGATAGCGTATTGGGCAAAGCGGCATCTCAAAGCGCATGAAATGACGAGTGAAAGGCACTATTAAACTTCTAGGGTCGGGCGAACAGAGACCCGATTAAATCATTTTACATTAAGGTTAATATAAGAATTCAGCGAAATTCTATCACATTTTCTGAATTTACATCGCTCCGATTTCAGATAGCGTATTGGGCTACGCGGCATATTAAAGCGCATGAAATAACGAGTAAAATGCATTATTAAACTTCTAGGGTAGGGCAAAGAGAGACCCGATTAGATCATTTTATATTATGGTTAATTTAAGAATTCTGCGAAATTCTATCACATTTGTTCAATTAACGTCGCTGCTATTTCAGATAGCGTATTGGGCTAAGCGGCATCTCAAAGCGCATGAAATGGCGAGTAAAATGCACTATTAATCTTCTAGGGTAGGGCAAACGGAGACCCGATTAGATCATTTTATATTATGGTTAATTTAAGAATTCAGCAAAATTCTATCGCATTTGTTCAATTTACGTCGCTCCTATTTCAGCTAGCGTACTGGGATAGGCGGCATCTTAAAGCGCGTGGAATGGCGAGTAAAATGCACTATTAAACTTCTATGATAGGGCAATCAGAGACCCGATTAGATCATTTTATATTTTGGTTAATATAAGAATTCAGCGAAATTCTATCACATTTGTTCAACTGACGTCGTTCCTATTTCAGTTAGCGTACTGGGCTATGCGGCATCTCAGTGCGCATGAAATGGCGAGTAAAAGGCACTATTAAACTTCTAGGGTAGGGCAAACAGAGACCCGATTAGATCATTTTATATTATGGTTAATAAAAGAATTCAGCGAAATTCTATCACATTTGTTCAATTTACATCGCTCCTATTTCAGGTAGCGTATTTGGATAAGCGGCATCTCAAAACGCATGAAATGACGAGTGAAATGGACTATTACACTTCTAGGCTAGGGCGAACAGAGACCCGATTAGATCATTTTACAATATGGTTAATAAAGGAATTCAGCGAAATTCTATCACATTTGTTCAATTTACATCGCTCCTATTTCAGATAGCGTATTGGGCTAAGCGGCATCTCAAAGCGCATGAAATGGCGAGTAAAATGCACTATTAAACTTCTAGGGTAGGGCAAACAGAGACCCGAACAGACCATTTTATATTATGGTTAACTTAAGAATTCAGCAAAATTCTATCACATTTGTTCAATTTACGTCGCTCCTATTTCAGATAGCGTACCGGGCTAGGCGGCATCTTAAAGCGCGCGGAATGGCGATAAAATGCACTATTAAACATCTATGATAGGGCAATCAGAGACCCGATTACATCTTTTATATTTTGGTTAATATAAGAATTCAGCCAAATTCTATCACTTTTGTTCAATTTACGTCGCTCCTATTTCAGATAGCGTATTGGGCTAAGCGGCATCTCAAAGCCCATGAAATGGCGAGTGAAGTGCACTATTAAACTTCTAGGGTAGGGCGAACAGAGACCCGATTAGATCATTTTACATTAAGGTTAATATAAGAATTCAGGGAAATTCTATCACATTTGTTCAATTTACGTCGCTCCTATTTCAGATAGCGTATTGGGCTAAGCGGCATCTCAAAGCGCATGAAATGACGAGTGAAATGCACAATTAAACTTCTAGGGTAGGGCGAACAGAGACCCGATTAGATCATTTTACATTAAGGTTAATATAAGAATTCAGGGAAATTCTATCACATTTGTTCAATTTACGTCGCTCCTATTTCAGATAGCGTATTGGGCAAAGCGGCATCTCAAAGCGCATGAAATGACGAGTGAAATGCACTATTAAACTTCTAGGGTAGGGCGAACAGAGACCCGATTAGATCATTTTACATTAAGGTTAATATAAGAATTCAGCGAAATTCTATCACATTTTCTGAATTTACATCGCTCCGATTTCAGATAGCGTATTGGGCTACGCGGCATATTAAAGCGCATGAAATAACGAGTAAAATGCATTATTAAACTTCTAGGGTAGGGCAAAGAGAGACCCGATTAGATCATTTTATATTATGGTTAATTTAAGAATTCTGCGAAATTCTATCACATTTGTTCAATTAACGTCGCTGCTATTTCAGATAGCGTATTGGGCTAAGCGGCATCTCAAAGCGCATGAAATGGCGAGTAAAATGCACTATTAATCTTCTAGGGTAGGGCAAACGGAGACCCGATTAGATCATTTTATATTATGGTTAATTTAAGAATTCAGCAAAATTCTATCGCATTTGTTCAATTTACGTCGCTCCTATTTCAGTTAGCGTACTGGGATAGGCGGCATCTTAAAGCGCGTGGAATGGCGAGTAAAATGCACTATTAAACTTCTATGATAGGGCAATCAGAGACCCGATTAGATCATTTTATATTTTGGTTAATATAAGAATTCAGCGAAATTCTATCACATTTGTTCAACTGACGTCGTTCCTATTTCAGTTAGCGTACTGGGCTATGCGGCATCTCAGTGCGCATGAAATGGCGAGTAAAAGGCACTATTAAACTTCTAGGGTAGGGCAAACAGAGACCCGATTAGATCATTTTATATTATGGTTAATAAAAGAATTCAGCGAAATTCTATCACATTTGTTCAATTTACATCGCTCCTATTTCAGGTAGCGTATTTGGATAAGCGGCATCTCAAAACGCATGAAATGACGAGTGAAATGGACTATTACGCTTCTAGGCTAGGGCGAACAGAGACCCGATTAGATCATTTTACAATATGGTTAATAAAGGAATTCAGCGAAATTCTATCACATTTGTTCAATTTACATCGCTCCTATTTCAGATAGCGTATTGGGCTAAGCGGCATCTCAAAGCGCATGAAATGGCGAGTAAAATGCACTATTAAACTTCTAGGGTAGGGCAAACAGAGACCCGAACAGACCATTTTATATTATGGTTAATTTAAGAATTCAGCAAAATTCTATCACATTTGTTCAATTTACGTCGCTCCTATTTCAGATAGCGTACCGGGCTAGGCGGCATCTTAAAGCGCGCTGAATGGCGATAAAATGCACTATTAAACATCTATGATAGGGCAATCAGAGACCCGATTACATCTTTTATATTTTGGTTAATATAAGAATTCAGCCAAATTCTATCACTTTTGTTCAATTTACGTCGCTCCTATTTCAGATAGCGTATTGGGCTAAGCGGCATCTCAAAGCCCATGAAATGACGAGTGAAATGCACTATTAAACTTCTAGGGTAGGGCGAACAGAGACCCGATTAGATCATTTTACATTAAGGTTAATATAAGAATTCAGGGAAATTCTATCACATTTGTTCAATTTACGTCCCTCCTATTTCAGATAGCGTATTGGGCTAAGCGGCATCTCAAAGCGCATGAAATGACGAGTGAAATGCACAATTAAACTTCTAGGGTAGGGCGAACAGAGACCCGATTAGATCATTTTACATTAAGGTTAATATAAGAATTCAGGGAAATTCTATCACATTTGTTCAATTTACGTCGCTCCTATTTCAGATAGCGTATTGGGCAAAGCGGCATCTCAAAGCGCATGAAATGACGAGTGAAATGCACTATTAAACTTCTAGGGTAGGGCGAACAGAGACCCGATTAAATCATTTTACATTAAGGTTAATATAAGAATTCAGCGAAATTCTATCACATTTTCTGAATTTACATCGCTCCGATTTCAGATAGCGTATTGGGCTACGCGGCATATTAAAGCGCATGAAATAACGAGTAAAATGCATTATTAAACTTCTAGGGTAGGGCAAAGAGAGACCCGATTAGATCATTTTATATTATGGTTAATTTAAGAATTCTGCGAAATTCTATCACATTTGTTCAATTAACGTCGCTGCTATTTCAGATAGCGTAGTGGGCTAAGCGGCATCTCAAAGCGCATGAAATGACGAGAGAAATAGACTATTAAACTTCTAGGGTAGGGCGAACAGAGGCCCCATTAGATCATTTCACATTAAGGTTATTATAAGAATTCAGGGAAATTCTCTCACATTTGTTCAATTTACGTCGCTCCTATTTCAGATAGCGTAATGGGCTAAACGGCATCTCAATGCGCATGAAATGGCGAGTAAAATGCACTATTAAACTTCTAGGGTAGGGCAAACAGAGACCCGATTAGATCATTTCATATTATGGTTAATTTAAGAATTCAGCAAAATTCTATCACATTTGTTCAATTTACGTCGCTCCTATTTCAGATAGCGTACTGGGCTAGGCGGCATCTTAAAGCGCGTGGAATGGCGAGTAAAAGGCACTATTAAACTTCTATGATAGGGCAATCAGAGACCCGATTAGATCATTTTATATTTTGGTTAATATAAGAACTCAAGGAAATTCTCTCACATTTGTTCAATTTACGTCGCTCCTATTCCCGATAGCGTAATGGGCTAAACGGCATCTCAATGCGCATCAAATGGCGAGTAAAATGCACTATTAAACTTCTAGGGTAGGGCAAACAGAGACACGATTAGATCATTTTATATTATGGTTAATTTAAGAATTCAGCGAAATTCTATCACATTTGTTCAATTTACGTCGCTCCTATTTCAGATAGCGTATTGGGCTTGGCGGTACCTTAAAGCGCATGAAATGACGAGTAAACTGCACTATTAAACTTCTATGATAGGGCAATCAGAGACCCGATTAGATCATTTTAAATTATGGTTAATATAAGAATCCTGCGTAATTCTATCACATTTGTTCAATTTACGTCGCTCCTATTTCAGATAGCGTATTGGGCTAGGCGGGACACTAAAGCGCATGAAATGACGAGTAAAATGCACTACTAAACTTCTAGGATAGGGCAATCAGAGTCCCGATCAGATCATCTTATATTATGATTAATATAAGAATTCAGTGTAATTCTATCACATTTGTTCAATTTACGTCGCTCCTATTTCAGATAGCGTATTGGGCTATGCGGCATCTTAAAGCGCATGAAATCTCGAGTCAAATGCAATATTAAAATTCTAGGGAAGGGCAAACAGAGACCCGCTTAGATCATTTTAAATTATTGTTAATATGAGAATTCTGCGTAATTCTATCACATTTGTTCAATTTATGTCGCTCCTATTTCAGATAGCGCATTGGGCTAGGTTGCATCATAAAGCGCAAGAAATGTCGAGTAAAATGCACTATTAAAATTCTAGGGCAGGGCAAACAGAGACCCGATTAGATCATTTTAAATTATTGTTAATATAAGAATTCTGCGTAATTCTATCACATTTGTTCAATTTATGTCGCTCCTATTTCAGATTGCGTAATGGGCGAGGCGGTATCTTAAAGCGCGTGGAATGACGAGTAAAATGAACTACTAACCTTCTATGATAGGGCAATCACAGACCCGATTAGATCATTTTATATTATTGTTAATATAAGAATTCAACGTAATTTTATCACATTTGTTCAATTTTCGTCGCTCCTATTTCAGATAGCGTATTGGGCTAAGCGGCATCTTAAAGCGCATGAAATGTCGAGTAAAATGCACCACTAAACTTCTAGGATAGGGCAATCAGAGACCCGATTAGATCATCTGCTATTATGATTAATATAAGAATTCAGTGTAATTCTATCACATTTGTTCAATTTACGTCGCTCCTATTTCAGATGGCGTATTGGGCTAGGCGGCACCTTAAAGCGCATGAAATGACGAGTAAAATGCACTATTAAACTTCTAGGGTAGGGCGAACAGAGACCCGATTAGGTCATTTTATATTATGGTTAATTTAAGAATTCAGCGAAATTCTATCACATTTGTTCAATTTACGTCGCTCCTATTTGAGATAGCGTATTGGGCTTAGCGGCACCTTAAAGCGCATGGAATGATGAGTAAAATCCACTATTAAAATTCTAGGGTAGGGCAAACGGAGACCCGATGAGATCATTTCATATTATGGTTAATTTAAGAATTCTGCGTAATACTATCACATTTGTTCAATTTACGTCGCTCCAATTTCAGATAGCGGATTGGGCTAGGCTGCACCTTAAAGCGCATGAAATGACGAGTAAAATGCACTACTAACCTTCTATGATAGGGCAATCAGAGACCCGATTAGATCATTCTATATTATGGTTAATATAAGAATTCAGCGAAATTCTATCACATTTGTTCAATTTACGTCGCTCCTATTTCAGATAGCGTATTGGGCTAGGCGGCATCGTATAGCGCATGATATGTCGAGCAAAATACACTACTAAACTTCTAGGATAGGGCAATCAGAGACCCGATTATGTCATCTTATATTATGATTAATATAAGAATTCAGCGTAATCCTATCACATTTGTTCAATTTACGTCGCTCCTATTTCTGATAGCGTATTGGGATAGGCGACATCTTAAAGCGCATGGAATGTCGAGCAAAATGCACTACTGAACTTCTCGGATAGGGCCATCAGAGAACCGATTGGATCATCTTATATTATGATTAATATAAGAATTCAGCGTAATTCTATCACATTTGTTCAATTTACGTCGCTCCTATTTCAGATAGCGTATTGGGATAGGCGGCATCTTAAAGCGCACGGACTGACGAGTAAAATGCACTATTAAACTTCTATGATAGGGCAATCAGAGTCCCGATTAGATCATTTTATGTTATTGTTAATATAAGGAATCAACGTAGTTTTATCACATTTGTTCAATTTACGTCGCTCCTATATCAGATAGCGTATTGGGCTATGCGGCATCTTAAAGCGCATGAAATGTTGAGTAAAATGCACCACTAAACATCTAGGATAGGGCAATCAGAGACCCGATTAGATCATCTTATATTATGATTAATATAAGAATTCAGTGTAATTCTATCACATTTGTTCTATTTACGTCGCTCCTATTTCAAATAGCCTACTGGGCTAGGTGGCTTCCTAAAGCGCGTGGAATGACGGGTGAAATGCACTATTAAACTTCTAGGGTAGGGCGAACAGAAACCCGATTAGGTCATTTTACATTATGGTTAATATAAGAATAAAGCGAAATTCTATCACATTTGTTCAATTTACGTCGCTCCTATTCAGATAGCGTATTGGGCTAGGCGGCATCTTGAAGCGCGTGGAATGGCGAGTAAAGTGCACGATTAAACTTCTATGATAGGGCAATCAGAGACCCGATTAGATCATTTTACATTAAGGTTAATATAAGAGTTCAGCGAAATTCTATCACATTTGTTCAATTTACTTCGCTCCTATTCCAGATATCGTATTAGGCTATGCGGCATCTCAAAGCGCATGAAATGGCGAGTAAAATGCACTATGAAGCTTCTAGGGTAGGGCAAACAGAGACTCTATTAGATCATTTTATATTATGGTTAATTTAAGAATTCAGCAAAATTCTATCACATTTGTTCAATTAACGTCGCTCCTATTTCAGATAGCCTACTGGGCTAGGCGGCATCCTAAAGCGCGTGGAATGGCGAGTGAAATTCACTATTAAACTTCTAGGGTGGGGCGAGCAGAGACCCGATTTGATCATTTTATATTATGGTTAATTTAAGAATTCAGCGAAATTCTATCACATTTGTTGAATTTACGTCGCTCCTATTTCAAATAGCCTACTGGGCTAGGTGGCATCCTAAAGCGCGTGGAATGACGTGTGAAATGCACTATTAAATTTCTAGGGTAGGGCGAACAGAGAGCCCATTAGATCATTCAGATTATAGTTAATATAAGAATTCAGCGAAGTTCTATCACATCTGTTCAATTTACGTCGCTCCTACTTCAGATAGCGTATTGGGCTAAGCGGCATCTCAAAGTGCATGAAATGGCGAGTAAAATGCACTATTAAACTTCTAGGGTAGGGCAAACAGAGACCCGATTAGGTCATTTTATATTATGGTTAATATAAGAATTCAGCGAAATTCTATCACATTTGTTCAATTTACGTCGCTCTTATTTCAGATAGCGTATTGGGCTAAGCGGAATCTCAAAGAGCATGAAATGTCGAGTAAAATGCACTATTATACTTCTAGGGTAAGGCAAACAGACACCCGATTACATCATTTTATATTACGGTTAATATAAGAATTCAGCGAAATTCTATCACATTTGTTCAATTTACGTCGCTCCTATTTCAGATAGCGTATTGGGCTAAGCGGCGTCTCAAAGCGCATTGAATGCCGAGTAAAATGCAATATTAACCTTCTAGGGCAGGGCAAACAGAGAAGCGAGTAGATCATTTTATATTATGGTAAATTTAACAATACGGCGAAATTCTATCACATTTGTTCAATTTACGTCGCACCTATTTCAGATAGCGTATTGGGCTAAGCGGCATCTCAAAGCGCATGAAATGACGAGTGAAATGCACTATTAAACTTCTAGGGTAGGGCAAACAGAGACCCGATTAGGTCATTTTATATTATGGTTAATTTAAGAATTCAGCGAAATTCTATCACATTTGTTCAACTTACGTCGCTCCTATTTCAGATAGCGTATTGGGCTAAGCGGCATCTCAATGCGCATGAAATGACGAGTGAAATGCACTATTAAACTTCTAGGGTAAGGCAACGAGAGATCTGTTTAGATCATTTTATATTACGGTTAATATAAGAATTCAGCGTAATTCTATCACATTTGTACAATTTACGTCGCTCCTACTTCAGATAGCGTATTGGGCTAAGCGGCATCTCAAGGCGCATGAAATGGCGAGTAAAATGCACTACGAAACCTCTAGGGTAGGGCGAACAGAGAGCCGATTAGATCATTTTATATTATGGTTAATTTAAGAATTCAGCGAAATTCTATCACATTTGTTCAATTTATGTCGCTCCTATTTCAGATAGCTTATTGTACTAAGCGGCATCTCAAAGCGCATGATATGACGAGAGAAATGCAATATTAAACTTCTAGGGTAAGACAAAGAGAGATCTGATTAGATCATTTTATATTACGGTTAATATAAGAATTCAGCGTAATTCTATCACATTTGTTCAATTTACGTCGCTCCTATTTCAGATAGCCTACTGGGCTAGGCGGCATCCTAAAGCGCGTGGAATGGCGAGTGATATTCACTATTAAACTTCTAGGGTGGGGCGAACAGAGACCCGATTAGATCATTTTACATTATGGTTAATATAAGAATTCATCAAAATTCTATCACATTTGTTCAATTTACGACGCTCCTATTTCAGGTAGCGTATTAGGCTAAGCGGCATCTCAAAGCGCATGAAATGGCGAGTAAAATGCACTATTAAACTTCTAGGGTAGGGCGAACAGAAACCCGAATAGGTCATTTTACATTATGGTTAATATAAGAATAAAGCGAAATTCTATCACACTTGTTCAATTTACGTCGCTCCTATTTCAGGTAGCGTATTGGGCTAAGCGGCATCTCAAAGCGCATGAAATATCGAGTAAAATGCACTATTAAACTTCTAGGGTAGGGCAAACAGAGACCCTATTAGATCATTTTATATTATGGTTAATTTAAGAATTCAGCAAAATTCTATCACATTTGTTCAATTTACGTCGCCCCTATTTCAGATAGTGTACTGGGCTCGGCGGCATCTTAAAGTACGTGGAATGTCGAGTAAAATGCACTATTAAACTTCTGTGACAGGGCAATCAGAGACCCGATTAGATCATTTTATATTACGGTTAATATAAGAATTCAGCGAAATTCTATCACATTTGTTCAATTTACGTCGCTCCTATTTCAGATAGCGTATTGGGCTAAGCGGCATCTTACAGCGCATGAAATCTCGAGTTAAATGCAATATTAAAATTCTAGGGCAGGGCAAACAGAGACCCGATTAGATCATTTTATATTATGGTTAATTTAAGAATTCAGCGAAACTCTATCACACTTGTTCTATTTATGTCGCTTCTATTTCAGATTGCGTAATAGGCGAGGCGGTATCTTAAAGCGCGTGGAATGACGAGTAAAATGCACTACTAACCTTCTATGATAGGGCAATCAGAGACCCGAATAGATCATTTTATATTATGGTTAATATAAGAATTCAGCGTAATTGAACCACATTTACTCAATTTACGTCGCTCCTATTTCAGATAGCGTATTGGGCTAGGTTGCATCATAAAGCGCATGAAATGTCGAGTAAAATGCACTGTCAAAATTCTAGGGTAGGGCAAACAGAGAGCCGATTAGATCATTTTATATTATGGTTAATTTAAGAATTCAGTGAAACTCTATCACACTTGTTCAATTTACGTAGCTCCAATTTCAGATAGCGTATTGGACGAGACGGCATCTTAAAGCGCGTGGAATGAAGAGTAAAATACACCATTAAACTTCTATGATAGGGCAATCAGAGACCCGAATAGATCGTATTATATTGTGGTTAATAAAAGAAGTCTGCGTAATTCTATCACGTTTGTCCAATTTACGTAGCTCTAATTTCAGACAGCGTATTGGGCTAGGCGGCATCTTAAAGCGCATGAAATGTCGAGTAAAATGCACTACTAAACTTCTCGGATAGGGGAATCAGAGACCCGATTAGGTCATCTTATATTATGGTTAATATAAGAATTCTGCGTAATTCTATCACAATTGTTCAATTTACGACGCTGCTATTTCAGATAGTATATTGGGCAAGGCGGCACCTCAAAGCGCGTGGAATGACGAGTAAAATGCAATACTAAGCTTCTATGATAGGGCAATCAGAGACCCAAATAGATCATATTATATTATGGTTAAAATAAGAATTCTGCGTAATTCTATCACATTTGTTCAATTTACGTCGCTCCTACTTCAGATAGCGGATTGGGCTAGGCGGAGCCTTAAAGCGCATAAAATGACGAGTAAAATGCACTACTAACCTTCTATGATAGGGCAATCCGAGACCAGATTAGATCATTTTATATTATGGTAAATATAAGAATTCAGCGAAATTCTATCACATTTGTTCAATTTACGTCGCTCTTATTTGAGATAGCGTATTGGGCTTAGCGGCACCTTAAAGCGCATGGAATGATGAGTAAAATCCACTATTAAAATTCTAGGGTTGGGCAAACGGAGACCCGATTAGATCAATTCATATTATGGTTAATTTAAGAATTCAGCGAAACTGTATCACCCTTGTTCAATGTACGTAGCTCTAATTTCAGATAGCGTATCGGGCTAGGCGGCACCTAAAAGCGCAATATATGACAAGTAAAATGCACTATTCAACTTCTATGATAGGGCAATCAGAGACCCGATTAGATCATTTTACATTATGGTTAATATAAGAATTCTGCGTAATACTATCACATTTGTTCAATTTACGTCGCTCCAATTTCAGATAGCGGAATGGGCTAGACTGCACCTTAAAGCGCATGAAATGACGAGTAAAATGCACTACTAATCTTCTATGATAGGGCAATCAGAGACCCGATTAGATCATTTTATATTATGGTTAATATAAGAATTCAGCGAAATTCTATCACATTCGTTCAATATACGTTGCACCTATTTCAGATAGCGTATTGGGCTAAGCGGTACCTTAAAGCGCATGAAATGACGAGTAAAATGCACTATTCAACTTCTATGATAGGGCAATCAGAGACCCGATTAGATCATTTTATATTATTGTTATTGTAAGAATTCAGCGTAATTTTATCACATTTGTTCAATTTACGTCGCCCCTATTTCAGATAGCGTATTGGGCTAGGTGGCATCTTAAAGCGCATGAAATGACGAGTAAAATGCACTATTAAACTTCTAGGGCAGGGCAAACAGAAAGCCGAGTAGATCATTTTATATTATGGTTAATATAAGAATTCAGCGAAACTCTATCACACTTGTTCAATTTATGTAGCTCGAATTTCAGATAGCGTATTGGGAGAGACGGCATTTTAAAGAGCGTGGAATGACGAGTCAAATGCACTATTAAACTTCTATGATAGGGCAATCAGAGACCCGATTAGACCATTTTATATTATTGTTAATATATGAATTCAGCGTAATTCTATCACATTTGTTCAATTTATGTCGCTCCCATTTCAGATAGCGTATTGGGCTAAGTAGCATCTCAATGCGCATGAAATGGCGAGTAAAATTGCACTATCAAACTTCTAGGGAAAGACAAAGAGAGATCTGATTAGATCATTTTATATTACGGTTAATATAAGAATGCAGCGTAATTCTATCACATTCGTTCAATTTACGTCGCTCCTATTTCAGATAGCGTACTGGGCTAGGCGGCATCTTAATGCGCGTGGAATGGCGAGTAAAATTGCACTATCAAACTTCCAGGGTAAGGCAAACAGAGACCAGATTAGATCATTTTATATTACAGTTAATATAAGAATTCAGCGTAATTCTATCACATTTGTTCAATTTACATCGCTCCTATTGCAGACAGCGTACTGTGCTATGCGGCATCTTAAAGCGCGTGGAATGGCGAGTAAAATGCACTATTAAACTTCTATGATAGGGCAATCAGAGACCCGATTAGATCATTTTATATTTTGTTTAATATAAGAATTCAGCGAAATTCTGTCACATTTGTTCAATTTACGTCGCTCCTATTTCAGATAGCGTATTGGGCTAAGCGGCATCTCAAAGCGCATGAAATGGCGCCTAAAATGCACTATTAAGCTTGTAGTGTAAGGCAAACAGAGAACCGATTAGATCACTTTATATTACGGTTAATATAAGAATCCAGCGTAATTCTATAACATTTGTTCAATTTACGTCGCTCCTATTTCAGATAGCGTACTGTGCTAGGCGGCATCTTAAAGCGCGTGGAATGGCGGGTAAAATGCACTATTAAACTTCTATGATTGGGCAAACAGAGAGCCGATTAGATCATTTTATATTTTGTTTAATATAAGAATTCAGCGAAATTCTATCACATTTGTTCAATTAACGTCGCGCCTATTTCAGATAGCCTACTGGGCTAAGCGGCACCCTAAAGCGCGTGGAATGGCGAGTAAAATTCACTATTAAACTTCTAGGGTGGGGCGAACAGAGACCCGATTAGATCATTTTACATTACGGTTAATATAAGTATTCAGCGAAATTCTATCACATTTGTTCAATTTACGTCGCTCCTATTTCAAATAGCCTACTGGGCTAGGTGGCATCCTAAAGCGCGTGGAATGACGTGTGAAATGCACTATCAAACTTCTAGGGTAGGGCGAACAGAGACCCGATTAGATCATTTTACATTATGGTTAATATAAGAATTCAGCGAAATTCTATCAGATTTGTTCAATTCACGTCGCTCCTATTTCAGTTTGCGTATTCCTCAAAGCGAATGAAATCGCGAGTAAAATGCACTATTAAACTTGTAGGGTAGGGCAATCAGAGACCCGATTAGATCATTTTATATTTTCTTTAATATAAGAATTCTGCGAAATTCTATCACATTTGTTCAATTTACGTCGCTCCTATTTCAGATAGCGTACTGGGTTAAGCGGCACCATAAACCGCATGAAATGGTGTGTAAAAGGCTCAATTAAACTTCTAGGGTAAGGCAAACAAGGACCCGATTACATCATTTTATATTACGGTTAATATAATAATTCAGCGTACTTCTATCACATTTGTTAAATTTACGTCGCTCCTATTCCAGATAGAGTATTGGGCTAAGCGGCATCTCAAAGCGCATGAAATGGCGAGTGAAATGCACTATCAAACTTCAAGGGCAGGGCGAACAGAGACCCGATCAGATCATTTTACATTATGGTTAATATAAGAATTCAGCGAAATTCTATCACATTTGTTCAATTTACGTCGCTCCTATTTCAGGTAGCGTATTGGGCTAAGCGGCATCTCAAAGCGCATGAAATGACGAGTGAAATGCACTATTAAACTTCTAGGGTAGGGCGAACAGCGACCCGATTAGATCATTCAGATTATAGTTAATATAAGAATTCAGCGAAATTCTATCACATTTGTTCAATTTACGTCGCTCCTATTTCAGGTAGCGTATTGGGCTAAGCGGCATCTCAAAGCGCATGAAATGACGAGTGAAATGCACTATTAAACTTCTAGGGTAGGGCGAACAGCGACCCGATTAGATCATTCAGATTATAGTTAATATAAGAATTCAGCGAAATTCTATCACATTTGTTCAATTTACGTCGCTCCTACTTCAGATAGCGTATTGGGCTAAGCGGCATCTCAAGGCGCATGATATGACGAGTGAAATGCACTATTAAACTTCTAGGGTAAGACAAAGAGAGATCTAATTAGATCATTTTATATTACGGTTAATATAAGAATTCAGCGTAATTCTATCACATTTGTTCAATTTACGTCGCTCCTATTTCAGATAGCCTACTGGGCTAGGCGGCATCCTAAAGCGCGTGGAATGGCGAGTGAAATTCACTATTAAACATCTAGGGTGGGGCGAACAGAGACCCGATTAGATCATTTTACATTATGGTTAATATAAGAATTCAGCGAAATTCTATCACATTTGTTCAATTTACGTCGCTCCTATTTCAAATAGCCTACTGGGCTAGGTGGCATCCTAAAGCGCGTGGAAGGACGTGTGAAATGCGCAATTAAACTTCTAGGGTAGGGCGTACAGAGAGCCGATTAGATCATTTTACATTATGGTTAATAGAAGAATTCAGCAAAATTCTATTACATTTGTTCAATTTACGACGCTCCTATTTCAGATAGCGTATTAGGCTAAGCGGCATCTCAAAGCGCATGAAATGGCGAGTAAAATGCACTACTAAACTTCTAGGGTAGGGCGAACAGAAACCCGATTAGGTCATTTTACATTATGGTTAATATAAGAATAAAGCGAAATTCTATCAGATTTGTTCAATTTACGTCGCTCCTATTTGAGATAGCGTATTGGGCTAAGCGGCATCTCAAAGAGCATGAAATGACGAGTAAAAGGCACTATTAAACTTCAAGGGTAGGGCGAACAGAGACCCGATCAGATCATTTTACATTATAGTTAATATAAGAATTCAGCGTAATTCTATCACATTTGTTCAATTTACGTCGCTCCTATTTGAGATAGCGTATTGGGCTTAGCGGCACCTTAAAGCGCATGGAATGATGAGTAAAATCCACTATTAAAATTCTAGGGTATGGCAAACGGAGACCCGATGAGATCATTTCATATTATGGTTAATTTAAGAATTCTGCGTAATAGTATCACATTTGTTCAATTTACGTCGCTCCAATTTCAGATAGCGGATTGGGCTAGACTGCACCTTAAAGCGCATGAAATGGCGAGTAAAATGCACTACTAACCTTCTATGATAGGGCAATCAGAGACCCGATTAGATCATTCTATATTATGGTTAATATAAGAATTCAGCGAAATTCTATCACATTTGTTCAATATACGTCGCACCTATTTCAGACGGCGTATTGGGCTAAGCGGCATCTTAAAGCGCATGAAATGTCGAGTAAAATGCACCACTAAACTTCTAGGATAGGGCAATCAGAGACCCGATTAGATCATCTTATATTATGATTAATATATGAATTCTGTGTAATTCTATCACATTTGTTCAATTTACGTCGCTCCTATTTCAGATGGCGTATTGGGCTAAGCGGCATCTTAAAGCGCATGAAATGTCGAGTAAAATGCTCTATCAAAATTCTAGGGTAGGGCAAACAGAGAGCCGATTAGATCATTTTATATTATGTTTAATTTAAGAATTCAGTGAAACTCTATCACACTTGTTCAATTTACGTAGCTCCAATTTCAGATAGCGTATTGGGCGAGACGGCATCTTAAAGTGCGTGGAATGACGAGTAAAATACACTAATAACCTTCTATGATAGGGCAATCAGAGACCCGATTAGATCATTTTGTATTATTGTTAATATTAGAATTCAACGTAGTTTTATCACATTTGTTCAATTTACGTCGCTCCTATTTCAGATGGCGTATTGGGCTAGGCGGCACCTTAAAGCGCATGAAATGACGAGTAAAATGCACGATTGAACTTCTATGATAGGGCAATCAGTGACGCGACTAGATCATATTATATTATGGTTGATATAAGAATTCAACGTAATTTTATCACATTTGTTCAATTTTCGTCGCTCCTATTTCAGATGGCGTATTGGGCTAAGCGGCATCTTAAAGCGCATGAAATGTCGAGTAAAATGCACCACTAAACTTCTAGGATAGGGCAATCAGAGACCCGATTAGATCATCTTATATTATGATTAATATATGAATTCAGTGTAATTCTATCACGTTTGTCCAATTTACGTCGCTCTAATTTCAGACAAAGTATTGGGCAAGGCGGCATCTTAAAGCGCATGAAATGATGAGTAAAATGCAACATTAAACTTCTATGATAGGGCAATCAGAGACCCGAATAGATCATTTTATATTATTGTTAATTTAAGAATTCAACGTAATCTTATCACATTTGTTCAGTTTACGTCGCTCCTATTTCAGATAGCGTATTGAGCTAGGCGGCATCTTAAAGCGCGTGGCATGACGAGTAAAATGCACTACTAACCTTCTATGATAGGGCAATCAAAGACCCGCTTAGATCATTCTCTATAATATGGTTCATAAAAGAATTCTGCGTAGTTTTATCACGTTTGTTCAATTTATGTCGCTCCTATTTCAGATAGCGTATTGGGCTAAGCGGCACATTAAAGCGCATGAAATGACGAGTAAAATGCGCTACTAAACTTCAATGATAGGGCAATCAGAGACCCGATTAGGTCATCTTATATTATGGTTAATTTAAGAATTCTGCGTAATTCTATCACATTTGTACAATTTACGTCGCTCCTATTTCAGATTGCGTATTGGGCTAGGCGGCATCGTATAGCGCATGAAATGTCGAGCAAAATACACTACTAAACTTCTAGGATAGGGCAATCAGAGACCCGATTATGTCATCTTATATTATGATTAATATAAGAATTCAGCGTAATCCTATCACATTTGTTCAATTTACGTCGCTCCTATTTCTGATAGCGTATTGGGATAGGCGACATCTTAAAGCGCATGGAATGTCGAGCAAAATGCACTACTGAACTTCTCGGATAGGGCAATCGGAGAACCGATTGGATCATCTTATATTATGATTAATATAAGAATTCAGCGTAATTCTATCACATTTGTTCAATATACGTCGCTCCTATATCAGATAGCGTATTGGGCTATGCGGCATCTTAAAGCGCATGAAATGTTGAGTAAAATGCACCACTAAACATCTAGGATAGGGCAATCAGAGACCCGATTAGATCATCTTATATTATGATTAATATAAGAATTCAGTGTAATTCTATCACATTTGTTCTATCTACGTCGCTCCTATTTCAAATAGCCTACTGGGCTAGGTGGCATCCTAAAGCGCGTGGAATGACGTGTGAAATGCACTATTAAACTTCTAGGGTAGGGCGAACAGAAACCCGGTTAGGTCATTTTACATTATGGTTAATATAAGAATAAAGCGAAATTCTATCACATTTGTTCAATTTACGTCGCTCCTATTCAGATAGCCTATTGGGCTAGGCGGCATCTTGAAGCGCGTGGAATGCCGAGTAAAGTGCACGATTAAACTTCTATGATAGGGCAATCAGAGACCCGATTAGATCATTTTACATTAAGGTTAATATAAGAGTTCAGCGAAATTCTATCACATTTGTTCAATTTACTTCGCTCCTATTCCAGATATCGTATTAGGCTATGCGGCATCTCAAAGCGCATGAAATGGCGAGTAAAATGCACTATTAAACTTCTAGGGTAGGGCAAACAGAGACCCTATTAGATCATTTTATATTATGGTTAATTTAAGAATTCAGCAAAATTCTATCACATTTGTTCAATTTACGTCGCCCCTATTTCAGATAGCGTACTGGTCTCGGCGGCATTTTAAAGCACGTGGAATGTCGAGTAAAATGCACTATTAAACTTCTGTGATAGGGCAATCAGAGACCCAATTGCATCATTTTATATTACGGTTAATATAAGAATTCAGCGAAATTCTATCACATTTGTTGAATTTACGTCGCTCCTATTTCAAATAGCCTACTGGGCTAGGTGACATCCTAAAGCGCGTGGAATGACGTGTGAAATGCTCTATTAAACTTCTAGGGTAGGGCGAACAGAGAGCCCATTAGATCATTCAGATTATAGTTAATATAAGAATTCAGCGAAGTTCTATCACATTTGTTCAATTTACGTCGCTCCTACTTCAGATAGCGTATTGGGCTAAGCGGCATCTCAAAGTGCATGAAATGGCGAGTAAAATGCACTATTAAACTTCTAGGGTAGGGCAAACAGAGACCCGATTAGGTCATTTTATATTATGGTTAATTTAAAAATTCAGCGAAATTCTATCACATTTGTTCAAGTTACGTCGCTCTTATTTCAGATAGCGTATTGGGCTAAGCGGAATCTCAAAGAGCATGAAATGTCGAGTAAAATGCACTATTATACTTCTAGGGTAAGGCAACCAGACACCCGATTACATCATTTTATATTACGGTTAATATAAGAATTCAGCGAAATTCTATCACATTTGTACAATTTACGTCGCTCCTACTTCAGATAGCGTATTGGGCTAAGCGGCATCTCAAGGCGCATGAAATGGCGAGTAAAATGCACTACGAAACCTCTAGGGCAGGGCGAACAGAGAGCCGATTAGATCATTTTATATTATGGTTAATTTAAGAATTCAGCGAAATTCTATCACATTTGTTCAATTTATGTCGCTCCTATTTCAGATAGCTTATTGGACTAAGCGGCATCTCAAAGCGCATGAAATGACGAGTGAAATGCACTATTAAACTTCTAGGGTAGGGCGAACAGCGACCCGATTAGATCATTCAGATTGTAGTTAATATAAGAATTCAGCGAAATTCTATCACATTTGTTCAATTTACGACGCTCCTATTTCAGATAGCGTATTAGGCTAAGCGTCATCTCAAAGCGCATGAAATGGCGAGTAAAATGCACTATTAAACTTCTAGGGTAGGGCGAACAGAAACCCGATTAGGTCATTTTACATTATGGTTAATATAAGAATAAAGCGAAATTCTATCACATGTGCTCAATTTACGTCGCTCCTATTTCAGGTAGCGTATTGGGCTAAGCGGCATCTCAAAGCGCATGAAATATCGAGTAAAATGCACTATTAAACTTCTAGGGTAAGGCAAACAGAGACCCGATTAGATCATTTTATATTACGGTTAATATAAGAATTCAGCGAAATTCTATCACATTTGTTCAATTTACGTCGCTCCTATTTCAGATAGCGTATTGGGCTAAGCTGCATCTCAAAGAGCATGAAATGGCGAGTAAAATGCACTTTTAAACTTCAAGGGTAGGGCGAACAGAGACCCGATCAGATCATTTTACATTATGGTTAATATAAGAATTCAGCGAAATTCTATCACATTTGTTCAATTTACGTCGCTCCTATTTGAGATAGCGTATTGGGCTTAGCGGCACCTTAAACCGCATGGAATGATGAGTAAAATCCACCATTAAAATTCTAGGGTTGGGCAAACGGAGACCCGATGAGATCATTTCATACTATGGTTAATTTAAGAATTCTGCGTAATACTGTCACATTTGTTCAATTTACGTCGCTCCAATTGCAGATAGCGGATTGGGCTTGACTGCACCTTAAAGCGCATGAAATGACGAGTAAAATGCACTACTAACCTTCTATGATAGGGCAATCAGAGACCCGATTAGATCATTCTATATTATGGTTAATATAAGAATTCAGCGAAATTCTATCACATTTGTTCAATATACGTCGCACCTATTTCAGATAGCGTATTGAGATAAGCGGCACCTTAAAGCGCATGAAATGACGTGTAAAATGCACTATTCAACTTCTATGGCAGGGCAAACAGAGAGCCGAGTAGATCATTTTATATTACGGTTAATATAAGAATTCAGCGAAACTCTATCACACTTGTTCAATTTATGTAGCTCCAATTTCAGATAGCGTATTGGGCTATGCGGCATCTTAAAGCGCGTGGAATGACGAGTAAAATGCGCTACTAACCTTCTATGATAGGGCAATCAAAGACCCGATTAGATCCCTCTATATTATTGTTAATATAAGGATTCAGCGTTATTCCATCACATTTGTTCAATTTATGTCGCTCCTATTTCAGAAAGCGTATTGCGCTAGGTGGCATCTTAAAGCGCATGAAATGTCGAGTAAAATGCACTATTAAACTTCTAGGATAGGGCAATCAGAGGCCCGGTTAGTTCATCGTATATTATGATTAATATAAGAATTCAGTCTAATTCTATCACATTTGTTCAATTTTCGTCGCTCCTATTTCAGATAGCGTATTGGGCTAAGCGGCTTCTTAAAGCGCATGAAATGTCGAGTGAAATGCACTACTAAACTCCTAGGATAGGTCCATCAGAGACCCGATTAGATCATCTTATATTATTGTTAATATAAGGATTCAGTGTAATTCTATCACATTTGTTCAATTTTCGTCGCTCCTATTTCAGATAGCGTATTGGGCTAAGCGGCTTCTTAAAGCGCATGAAATGTCGAGTAAAATGCACTACTAAACTCCTAGGATAGGGCAATCAGAGACCCGATTAGATCATCTTATATTATGATTAATATAAGAATTCAGTCTAATTCTATCACATTTGTTCAATTTACGTCGCTCCTATTTCAGATAGCGTATTGGGCTAGGCGGCACCTTAAAGTGCATGAAATGACGAGTCAAATGCTCTATTAAACTTCTATGATAGGGCAATCGGAGACACGATTAGATCATTTTATATTATTGTTAATATAAGGATTCGGCGTAATTTTATCGCATTTGTTCAATTTACGTCGCCCCTATTTCAGATAGCGTATTGGGCTAGGCGGCATCGCATAGCGCATGAAATGTCGAGCAAAATACACTACTAAACTTCTAGGATAGGGCAATCAGAGACCCGATTATGTCATCTTATATTATGATTAATATAAGGATTCAGCGTAATCCTATCACATTTGTTCAATTTACGTCGCTCCTATTTCTGATAGCGTATTGGGATAGGCGACATCTTAAAGCGCATGGAATGTCGAGCAAAATGCACTACTGAACTTCTCGGATAGGGCAATCAGAGACCCGATTGGATCATCTTATATTATGATTAATATAAGAATTCAGTGTAATTCTATCACATTTGTTCAATTTACGTCGCTCCTATTTCAGATAGCGTATTGGGCTAAGCGGCATCTTAAAGCGCATGAAATCTCGAGTAAATGCAATATTAAAATTCTAGGGAAGGGCAAACAGAGACCCGATTAGATCATTTTGTATTATGGTTAATTTAAGAATTCAGCGAAACTCTATCACACTTGTTCAATTTACGTAGCTCCAATTTCGTATAGCGTATTGGGCTAGGCAGCACCTTCAGGCGCATGAAATGACGAGTAAAATGCACTATTAAACTTCTATCATAGGTCAATCAGAGACCCGAATAGATCATATTATATTAATGTTACTATAAGAATTCTGCGTAATTCTATCACATTTGTTCAATTTACGTCGCTCCTATTTCAGATAGCGTATTATGCTACGCTGCACCTTAAGGCACATGAAGTGAAGAGTAAAATGCACTATTAAACTTATATGATAGGGCAATCAGAGACCCGATTAAATCATTTTATATTATTGTTAATATAACAATTCAACGTAATTTTATCACATTTGTTCAATTTACGTCGCTCCTATTTCAGATAGCGTATTGGGCTAAGCGGCATCTTAAAGCGCATGAAATGTCGAGTAAAATTCGCTACTAAACTTCTAGGATAGGGCAATCAGAGACCCGATTAGATAATTTTATATTATTGTTAATATAAGAATACAGCGTAATTTTATCACATTTGTTCAATTCACGTAGCTCCAATTTCAGATAGCGGATTGGGCTAGCCGGCGCCTTAAAGCGCATAAAATGACGAGTAAAATGCACTACTAACCTTCTATGATAGGGCAATCCGAGACCCGATTAGATCATTTTAAATTATGGTTAATATAAGAATTCTGCGTAATACTATCACATTTGTTAAATTTACGTCGCTCCAATTTCAGATAGCGGATTGGGCTAGACTGCACCTTAAAGCGCATGAAATGACGAGTAAAATGCACTACTAATCTTCTATGATAGGGCAATCAGAGACCCGATTAGATCATTTTATATTATGGTTAATATAAGAATTCAGCGAAATTCTATCACATTCGTTCAATATACGTTGCACCTATTTCAGATAGCGTATTGGGCTAAGCGGTACCTTAAAGCGCATGAAATGACGAGTAAAATGCACTATTCAACTTCTATGATAGGGCAATCAGAGACCCGATTAGATCATTTTATATTATTGTTATTGTAAGAATTCAGCGTAATTTTATCATATTTGTTCAATTTACGTCGCCCCTATTTCAGATAGCGTATTGGGCTAGGTGGCATCTTAAAGCGCATGAAATGACGAGTAAAATGCACTATTAAACTTCTAGGGCAGGGCAAACAGAAAGCCGAGTAGATCATTTTATATTATGGTTAATATAAGAATTCAGCGAAACTCTATCACACTTGTTCAATTTATGTAGCTCCAATTTCAGATAGCGTATTGGGCTATGCGGCATCACAAAGCGCGTGGAATGACGAGACAAATGCACTACCAACTTTCTACGATAGGGCAATCAGAGACCCGATCAGATCATTTTACATTATGGTTAATATAAGAATTCTGCGAAATTCTATCACATTTGTTCAATTTACGTCGCTCCTATTTCAGATAGCGTATTGGGCTAAGCGGCATCTCAAAGCGCATGAAATGGCGACTAAAATGCACTATTAAGCTTCTAGGGTAAGGCAAACAGAGAACCGATTAGATCACTTTATATTACGGTTAATATAAGAATTCAGCGAAATTCTATCACATTTGTTCAATTTACGTCGCTCCTATTTCAGATAGAGTATTGGGCTAAGCGGCATCTCAAAGCGCATGAAATGGCGAGTAAAATGCACTATCAAACTTCAAGGGCAGGGCGAACAGAGACCCGATCAGATCATTTTACATTATGGTTAATATAAGAATTCAGCGATATTCTATCACATTTGTTCAATTTACGTCGCTCCTATTTCAGATAGCTTATTGGGCTAAGCTGCATCTCAAAGCACATGAAATGACGAGTGAAATGCACTATTAAACTTCTAGGGTAGGGCAAACAGAGACCCGATTAGATCATTTTATATTACGGTTAATATAAGAATTCAGCGTAATTCTATCACATTTGTTCAATTTACGTTGCTCCTATTTCAGACAGCGTATTGGGCTAGGTGGCATCTTAAAGCGCGTGGAATGGCGAGTAAAATGCACGATTAAACTTCTATGATAGGGCAATCAGAGACCCGATTAGATCTTTTTACATTAAGGTTAATATAAGAGTTCAGCGAAATTCTATCACATTTGTTCAATTTACGTCGCTGATATTTCAGATAGCGTATTGGGCTAAGCGGGATCTCAAGGCGCAAGAAATGGCGAGTGAAATGCACTATTAAACTTCTAGGGTAGGGAAAACAGAGACCCGATTAGATCATTTTATATTATGGTTAATTTAAGAAGTCAGCGAAATTCTATCACATTTGTTCAATTTACGTCGCTCCTATTTCAGTTAGCGTATTGGGCTAAGCGGCATCTCAAAGAGCATGAAATGGCGAGTAAAACGCACTATTATACTTCTAGGGTAAGGCAAACAGACACCCGATTAGATCATTTTATATTACGGTTAATATAAGAATTCAGCGAAATTCTATCACATTTGTTCAATTTACGTCGCTCCTATTTCAGATAGCGTATTGGGCTGAGCGGCATCTCAAAGCGCATGAAATGTCGAGTAAAATGCACTATTAAACTTCAAGGGTAGGGCAAACATAGACCCGATTAGATCGTTTTATATTACGGTTAATTTAAGAATTCAGCAAAATTCTATCAGATTTGATCAATTTACGTCGATCCTATTTCAGATAGCGTACTGGGCTACGCGGCATCTTAAAGCGCGTGGAATGTCGAGTAAAATGCACTATTAAACTTCTATGATAGGGCAATCAGAGACCCGATTAGATCATTTTACATTAAGGTTAATATAAGAAGTCAGGGAAATTCTATCACATTTGTTCAATTAACGTCGCTCCTATTTCAGATAGCGTATTGGGCTAAGCGGCATCTCAAAGCGCATGAAATGGCGAGTAGAATGCAGTATAAAACTTCTAGGGTAGGGCAAACAGAGACCCGATTAGATCATTTTATATTATGGTTAATTTAAGAATTCAGCGAAATTCTATTGTATTTGTTCAATTTACGTCGCTCCTATTTCAGATAGCGTACTGGGCTAGACGGCACCTTAAAGCGCTTGGAATGGCGAGTAAAATACACTATTAAACTTCTATGACAGGGCAATCAGAGACCCGAATAGATCATTTTATATTTTGGTTAATATAAGAATTCAGCGAAATTCTATCAAATTTGTTCAATTTACGTCGCTTCTATTTCAGATAGCGTATTGGGCTAAGCTGCATCTCAAATAGCATGAAATGGCGAGTAAAATGCACTATTAAACTTCTAGGGTAAGGCAAACAGACACCCGATTAGATCATGTCATATTACGGTAAATATAAGAATTCAGCGTAATTCTATCGCATTTGTTCAACTTACGTCGCTCCTATCTGAGATAGCGTACTGGGCGACGCGGCATCTTAAGGAGCGTGGAATGGCGAGTAAAATGCACTATTAAACTTCTATGATAGGGCAATCAGAGACCCGATTAGATCAATTTATATTTTGGTTAATATAAGGATTCAGCGAAATTCTATCACATTTGTTCAATTTACGTCGCTCCTATTTCAGATAGCGTACTGGGCTAGGGTGCACCTCAAAGCGCGTGGAATGGCGAGTAAAATGCACTATTAAACTTCTATGATAGGGCAATCAGAGACCCGATTAGATCATTTTACATTAAGGTTAATATGAGGATTCAGCGAAATTCTATCACATTTGTTCAATTTACGTCGCTGATATTTCAGATAGCGTATTGGGCTAAGCGGCATCTCAAAGCGCAAGAAATGGCGCGTAAAATGCACTATTAAACTTCTAGGGTAGGGCATACAGAGACCCGATTAGATCATTTTATATTATGGTTAATTTAAAAATTCAGCAAAATTCTATTACATTTGTTCAATTTACGTCGCACCTATTTCAGATAGCGTACTGTGCTAGGCGGCATCTTAAAGCGCGTGGAATGGCGAGTAAAATGCACTATTAAACTTCTACGGTAGGGCAATCAGAAACCCGATTAGATCATTTTATATTTTGGTTTATATAAGAATTCAGCGAAATTCTATCACATTTGTCCAATTTACGTCGCTCCTAATTCAGATAGCGTATTGGGCTAAGCGGCATCTCAAAGCGCATGAAATGGGGAGTAAAATTCACTATTAAACTTCTAGGGTAGGGCAAACAGAGACCCGAGTAGATCATTTTATATTATGGTTAATTTAAGAATTCAGCGAAATTCTATCACATTTGTTCAATTTACGTAGCTCCTATTTCAGATAGCGTACTGGGCTATACGGCATCTTAAAGCGCGTGGAATGGCGAGTAAAATGCAGTATTGAACTTCTATGATAGGGCAATCAGAGACCCGATTACATGATTTTATATTTTGTTTAATATAAGAATTCAGCGAAATTCTATCACATTTGTTCAATTTACGTCGCTCCTATTTCAGATAGCGTATTCGACTAAGCGGCATCTCAAAGCGCAAGAAATGGCGAGTAAAATGCACTATTAAACTTCTAGAGTAGGGCAAAGAGAGACCCGATTAGATCATTTTATATTATGGTTAATTTAAGAATTCAGCAAAATTCTATCACATTTGTTCAATTTACGTCGCTCCTATTTCAGATAGCGTACTGGGCTACGCGGCATCTTAAGGAGCGTGGAATGGCGAGTAAAATGCACTATTAAACTTCTATGATTGGGCAATCAGAGACCCGATTAGATCATTTTATATTATGGTTAATTTAAGAATTCAGCAAAATTCTATCGCATTTGTTCCATTTACGTCGCTCCTTCTTCAGATAGCGTACTGTGCTATGCGGCATCTTAAAGCGCGTGGAATGGCGAGTAAAATGCACTATTAAACTTCTAGGGTAGGGCAAACAGAGACCCGATTAGATCATTTTATATTATGGCTAATTTAAGAATTCAGCGAAATTCCACCACATTTGTTCAATTTACGTCGCTCCTATTTAGGACAGCGTAGTGGGCTAAGCGGCATCTCAAAGCGCATGAATTGGCGAGTAAAATGCGCTATTAAACTTCTAGGGTAAGGCAAACAGAGTCCCGATTAGATCATTTTATATTACGGTTAATATAAGAATTCAGCGTAATTCTATTACATTTGTTCAACTTACGTCGCTCCTATTTCAGATAGCGTACTGGGCTAGGCGGCATCTTAAAGCGCGTGGAATGGCGAGTAAAATGCACTACTAAACATCTATCATAGGGCAATCAGAGACCCGAAGAGATCATTTTATCTTTTGTTTAATATAAGGTTTCACGGAAATTCTATCACATTCGTTCAATTTACGTTGCTCCTATTTCAGATAGCGTATTTGGCTAAGCGGAATCTCAAAGCACACGAAATGGCGAGTAAAATGCACTATTAAACTTCTAGGGTAGAGCAAACAGAGACCCGCTTAGATCATTTTATATTATGGTTAATTTAAGAATTCAGCAAATTTCTATCACATTTGTTCAATTTACGTCGTTCCTATTTCAGATAGTGTACTGGGCTAAGCGGCATCTTAAAGCGCGTGGAATGGCCAGTAAAATGCACTATTAAACTTCTATGATAGGGCAATCAGAGACTCGATTAGATCATTTCATATTTTGGTTAATATAAGAATTCAGCGAAATTCTACCACATTGGTTCAATTTACGTCGCTCCTATTTCATATAGCTTATTGGGCTAAGCGGCACCTCAAAGCGCATGAAATGACGAGTGAAATGCACTATTATACTTCTAGGGTGGGGCGAACAGAAACCCGATTAGATCATTTTACAGTAATGTTAATATAAGAATTCAGCGAAATTCTATCACATTTGTTCAATTTACGTCGTTCCTATTTCAGATAGCGTACTGGGCTAGGCGGCAACTTAAAGCGCGTGGAATGGCGAGCAAAATGCCCAATTAAACTTCTATGATAGGGCAATCAGAGACCCGATTAGACCATTTTATATTTTGGTTAATATAAGAATTCAGCGAAATTCTATCACATTTGTGCAATTTACGTCGCTCCTATTTCAGATAGCGTATCGGGCTAAGCGGCATCTCAAAGCGCATGAAATGGTGAGTGAAGTGCACTATTAAACTTCTAGGCTGAGACAAACAGTGACTCGATTAGATCATTTTATATTACGGTTAATATAAGTATTCAGCGTAATTCTATCACATTTGTTCAACTTACGTTGCTCCTATTTCAGATAGCGTACTGGACTAGGCGGCATCTTAAAGCGCGTGGAAGGGCGAGTAAAATGCACTACTAAACTTCTATGATAGGGCAATCAGGGACCCGATTAGATCATTTTATATTTTGGTTAATATCAGAATTCAGCGAAATTCTATCACATTTGTTCAATTCACGTCGCTCCTATTTCAGATAGCGTATTGGGCTAAACGGCATCCCGTGGCGCATAAAATGACGACTGATTTGCACTATTAAACTTCTAGGCTAGGGCGAACAGAGACCCGATTAGATCATTTTACATTAAGGTTCATAAAAGAATTCAGCGAAATTCTATCACATTTGTTCATCCTACGTCGTTCCTATTTCAGATAGCTTATTGGGCTATGCGGCAGCTCAAAGCGCATGAAATGGCGAGTAAAATGCACTATTAAACTTCTAGGGTATGGCAATCAGAGACCCGATTAGATCATTTTATATTTTGGTTCATATAAGGATTCAGGGAAATTCTATCACATTTGTTCAATTTACGTCTCTCCTATTTCAGATAGCGTACTGGGCTAGGCGGCATCTTAAAGCGCGCGGAAGGACGAGTACAATGCACTACTAAACTTCTATGGTAGGGCAATCAGAGACCCGATTAGATCATTTTACATTATGGTTAATAAAAGAATTCAGCCAAATTCTATCACATTTGTTCAATTCACTTCGCTCCTATTTCAGATAGCATATTGGGCTAAGCGACATCCCATGGCGCATGAAATGACGAGTGATTTGCACTGTTAAACTTGTAGGGTAAGGCGAACAGAGACCCGATTAGATCATTTTACATTAAGGTTAATATAAGAATTCAGGGAAATTCTATCACATATGTTCAATTTACGTCGCTCCTATTTCAGATAGCGTATTGGGCTAAGCGGCATCTCAAAGCGCATGAAATGACGAGTGAAATGCACTATTAAGCTTCTAGGGTAGGGTAAACAGAGACCCGATTACATCATTTTATATTATGGTTAATTTAAGAATTCAGCGAAATTCTATCACATTTGTTCAATTTACGTCGCTGATATTTCAGATAGCGTATTGGGCTAAGCGGAATCTCAAAGCGCAAGCAATGGCGAGTAAAATGCACTATTAAACTTCTAGGGTAGGGCAAACAGAGACCCGATTAGATCATTTTATATTATGGTTAATTTAAGAATTCAGCGAAATTCTATCACATTTGTTCAATTTACGTCGCTCCTATTTCAGATAGCGTATTGGGCTAAGCGGCATCTCAAAGCGCATGAAATGGCGAGTAAAATGCACTATTAAACTTCTAGGGTAAGGCAAACAGACACCCGATAAGATCATTTCATATTACGGTAAATATAAGAATTCAGCGTAATTCTATCGCATTTGTTCAATTTACGTCGCTCCTATTTCAGATAGCGTACTGGGCTACGCGGCATCTTAAGGAGCGTGGAATGGCGAGTAAAATGCACTATCAAACTTCTATGATAGGGCAATCAGAGACCCGATTAGATCATTTTATATTATGGTTAATTTAAGAATTCAGCAAAATTCTATCGCATTTGTTCCATTTACGTCGCTCCTTCTTCAGATAGCGTACTGTAGTATGCGGCTTCTTAAAGCACGTGGAATGGAAAATGCACTATTAAACTTCTATGATAGAGCAATCAGAGACCCGATTAGATCAATTTATATTTTGGTGAATATAAGGATTCAGCGAAATTCTATCACATTTGTTCAATTTACGTCGCTACTATTTCAGATAGCGTATTGGTCTAAGCGGAATCTCAAAGCGTATGAAATGGCGAGTAAAATGCACTATTAAACTTCTAGGGTAGGGCGAACAGAGTCCCGTTTAGATCATTTTACGTTAAGGTTAATATCAGAATTCAGCGAAATTCTATCACATTTGTTCATTTACGTCGTTGATATTTCAGATAGCGTACTGGGCTAAGCGGCATCTCAAAGCGCATGAAATGGCGAGTACAATGCACTATTAAGCTTCTATGATAGGGCTATCATAGACCCGATTAGATCATTTTATATTATGGTTAATTTAAGAATTCAGCAAAATTCTATCACATTTGTTCAATTTACGTCGCTCCTAATTCAGATAGCGTATTGGGCTAAGCGGCATCTCAAAGCGCATGAAATGGCGCGTAAAATGTACTATCAAACTTCTAGGGTAGGGCAAACAGAGACCCGGTTAGATCATTTTATATTATGGTTAATATAAGAATTCAGCGAAATTCTATCACATTTGTTCAATTTTCGTCGCTCCTATTTCAGACAGCGTATTGGGCTAAGCGGCATCTTAAAGCGCGTGGAATGGCGAGTAAAATGCACTATTAAACTTCTATGATAGGGCAAACAGAGACCCGATTAGATCATTTTATATGTTGGTTAATATAAGTGTTCAGCGAAATTCTATCACATTTGTTCTATTTACGTCGCTCCTAATTCGGATAGCGTATTGGGCTAAGCTGCACCTCAAAGCGCATGAAATGGCGAGTAAAATGCACTATTAAACTTCTAGGGTAAGGCAAACAGAGACCCGATTAGATCATTTTATATTACGGTTAATATAAGAATTCAGCGCAATTCTATCACATTTGTTCAACTTACGTCGCTCCTATTTCAGATAGCGTATTGGGCTAAGCGGCGTCACAAAGCGTAAGAAATGGCGAGTAAAATGCACTATTAAACTTCTAGGGTAGGGCCACCAGAGACCCGATTAGATCATTTTATATTATGGTTAATATAAGAATTCAGCGGAATTCTATCACATTTGTTCAATTTACGTCACTCCTATTTCAAATAGCGTATTGGGCTAAGCGGCATCTCAAAGCGCAAGAAATGGCGAGTGAAATGCACTATTAAACTTCTAGGGTAGGGCATACAGAGACCCGATTCGATCATTTTATATTATGATTAATTTAAGAATTCAGCGAAATTCTATCACATTTGTTCAATTTACGTCGCTCCTATTTCAGATACCGTACTGGGCTAGGCGGCATCTTAAAGCGCGTGGAATGGCGTGCAAAATGCACTATTAATCTTCTACGATAGGGCAATCAGAGACCCGAAGAGATCATTTTATATTTTGTTTAATATAAGATATCACGGAAATTCTATCACATTTGTTCAATTTACGTCGCTCCTATTTCAGATAGCGTATTTGGCTAAGTGGCATCTCAAGGCGCATGAAATGGCGAATAAAATGAACTGTTAAACTTCTAGGGTAGGGCAAACAGAGACCCGATTAGATCATTTTATATTATGGTTAATATAAGAATTCAGCGAAATTCTATCACATTTGTTCAATTTGCGTCGCTCCTATTTCAGATAGCGTATTGGGCTAAGAGGCATCTCAACGCGCATGAAATGTCGAGTACAATGCACTATTAAGCTTCTATGATAGGGCTATCATAGAACCGATTAGATCATTTTATATTATGGTTAATTTAAGAATTCAGCAAAATTCTATCACATTTGTTCAATTTACGTCGCTCCTATTTCAGACAGCGTACTGGGCTAGGGGGCACCTCAAAGCGCGTGGAATGGCGAGTAAAATGCACTATTAAACTTCTATGATAGGGCTATCAGAGACCCGATTAGATCATTTTATATTATGGTTAATTTAAGAATTCAGCAAAATTCTATCACATTTGTTCAATTTACGTCGCTCCCATTTCAGATAGCGTACTGGGCTAGGCGGCATCTGAAAGCGCGCGGAAGGACGAGTAAAATGCACTACTAAACTTCTATGGTAGGGCAATCAGAGACCCGATTAGATCATTTTACATTATGGTTAATAAATGAATTCAGCCAAATTCTATCACATTTGTTCAATTTACTTCGCTCCTATTTCAGACAGCATATTGGGCTAAGCGGCATCCCATGGCGCATGAAATGACGAGTGATTTGCACTATTAAACTTGTAGGGTAGGGCGAACAGAGACCCGATTAGATCATTTTACATTAAGGTTAATATAAGAATTCAGGGAAATTCTATCACATATGTTCAATTTACGTCGCTCCTATTTCAGATAGCGTATTGGGCTAAGCGGCATCTCAAAGCGCAAGAAATGGCGCGTAAAATGCACTATTAAACTTCTAGGGTAGGGCATACAGAGACCCGATTAGATCATTTTATATTATGGTTAATTTAAAAATTCAGCAAAATTCTATTACATTTGTTCAATTTACGTCGCACCTATTTCAGATAGCGTACTGTGCTAGGCGGCATCTTAAAGCGCGTGGAATGGCGAGTAAAATGCACTATTAAACTTCTACGGTAGGGCAATCAGAAACCCGATTAGATCATTTTATATTTTGGTTTATATAAGAATTCAGCGAAATTCTATCACATTTGTTCAATTTACGTCGCTCCTAATTCAGATAGCGTATTGGGCTAAGCGGCATCTCAAAGCGCATGAAATGGGGAGTAAAATTCACTATTAAACTTCTAGGGTAGGGCAAACAGAGACCCGAGTAGATCATTTTATATTATGGTTAATTTAAGAATTCAGCGAAATTCTATCACATTTGTTCAATTTACGTAGCTCCTATTTCAGATAGCGTACTGGGCTATACGGCATCTTAAAGCGCGTGGAATGGCGAGTAAAATGCAGTATTGAACTTCTATGATAGGGCAATCAGAGACCCGATTACATGATTTTATATTTTGTTTAATATAAGAATTCAGCGAAATTCTATCACATTTGTTCAATTTACGTCGCTCCTATTTCAGATAGCGTATTCGACTAAGCGGCATCTCAAAGCGCAAGAAATGGCGAGTAAAATGCACTATTAAACTTCTAGAGTAGGGCAAAGAGAGACCCGATTAGATCATTTTATATTATGGTTAATTTAAGAATTCAGCAAAATTCTATCACATTTGTTCAATTTACGTCGCACCTATTTCAGATAGCGTACTGGGCTACGCGGCATCTTAAGGAGCGTGGAATGGCGAGTAAAATGCACTATTAAACTTCTATGATTGGGCAATCAGAGACCCGATTAGATCATTTTATATTATGGTTAATTTAAGAATTCAGCAAAATTCTATCGCATTTGTTCCATTTACGTCGCTCCTTCTTCAGATAGCGTACTGTGCTATGCGGCATCTTAAAGCGCGTGGAATGGCGAGTAAAATGCACTATTAAACTTCTAGGGTAGGGCAAACAGAGACCCGATTAGATCATTTTATATTATGGCTAATTTAAGAATTCAGCGAAATTCCACCACATTTGTTCAATTTACGTCGCTCCTATTTAGGACAGCGTAGTGGGCTAAGCGGCATCTCAAAGCGCATGAATTGGCGAGTAAAATGCGCTATTAAACTTCTAGGGTAAGGCAAACAGAGTCCCGATTAGATCATTTTATATTACGGTTAATATAAGAATTCAGCGTAATTCTATTACATTTGTTCAACTTACGTCGCTCCTATTTCAGATAGCGTACTGGGCTAGGCGGCATCTTAAAGCGCGTGGAATGGCGAGTAAAATGCACTACTAAACATCTATCATAGGGCAATCAGAGACCCGAAGAGATCATTTTATCTTTTGTTTAATATAAGTTTTCACGGAAATTCTATCACATTCGTTCAATTTGCGTCGCTCCTATTTCAGATAGCGTATTTGGCTAAGCGGAATCTCAAAGCACACGAAATGGCGAGTAAAATGCACTATTAAACTTCTAGGGTAGAGCAAACAGAGACCCGCTTAGATCATTTTATATTATGGTTAATTTAAGAATTCAGCAAATTTCTATCACATTTGTTCAATTTACGTCGTTCCTATTTCAGATAGTGTACTGGGCTAAGCGGCATCTTAAAGCGCGTGGAATGGCCAGTAAAATGCACTATTAAACTTCTATGATAGGGCAATCAGAGACTCGATTAGATCATTTCATATTTTGGTTAATATAAGAATTCAGCGAAATTCTACCACATTGGTTCAATTTACGTCGCTCCTATTTCATATAGCTTATTGGGCTAAGCGGCACCTCAAAGCGCATGAAATGACGAGTGAAATGCACTATTATACTTCTAGGGTGGGGCGAACAGAAACCCGATTAGATCATTTTACAGTAATGTTAATATAAGAATTCAGCGAAATTCTATCACATTTGTTCAATTTACGTCGTTCCTATTTCAGATAGCGTACTGGGCTAGGCGGCAACTTAAAGCGCGTGGAATGGCGAGCAAAATGCCCAATTAAACTTCTATGATAGGGCAATCAGAGACCCGATTAGACCATTTTATATTTTGGTTAATATAAGAATTCAGCGAAATTCTATCACATTTGTGCAATTTACGTCGCTCCTATTTCAGATAGCGTATCGGGCTAAGCGGCATCTCAAAGCGCATGAAATGGTGAGTGAAGTGCACTATTAAACTTCTAGGCTGAGACAAACAGTGACTCGATTAGATCAATTTATATTACGGTTAATATAAGTATTCAGCGTAATTCTATCACATTTGTTCAACTTACGTTGCTCCTATTTCAGATAGCGTACTGGACTAGGCGGCATCTTAAAGCGCGTGGAAGGGCGAGTAAAATGCACTACTAAACTTCTATGATAGGGCAATCAGGGACCCGATTAGATCATTTTATATTTTGGTTAATATCAGAATTCAGCGAAATTCTATCACATTTGTTCAATTCACGTCGCTCCTATTTCAGATAGCGTATTGGGCTAAACGGCATCCCGTGGCGCATAAAATGACGACTGATTTGCACTATTAAACTTCTAGGCTAGGGCGAACAGAGTCCCGATTAGATCATTTTACATTAAGGTTCATAAAAGAATTCAGCGAAATTCTATCACATTTGTTCATCCTACGTCGTTCCTATTTCAGATAGCTTATTGGGCTATGCGGCAGCTCAAAGCGCATGAAATGGCGAGTAAAATGCACTATTAAACTTCTAGGGTATGGCAATCAGAGACCCGATTAGATCATTTTATATTTTGGTTCATATAAGGATTCAGGGAAATTCTATCACATTTGTTCAATTTACGTCTCTCCTATTTCAGATAGCGTACTGGGCTAGGCGGCATCTTAAAGCGCGCGGAAGGACGAGTACAATGCACTACTAAACTTCTATGGTAGGGCAATCAGAGACCCGATTAGATCATTTTACATTATGGTTAATAAAAGAATTCAGCCAAATTCTATCACATTTGTTCAATTCACTTCGCTCCTATTTCAGATAGCATATTGGGCTAAGCGACATCCCATGGCGCATGAAATGACGAGTGATTTGCACTGTTAAACTTGTAGGGTAAGGCGAACAGAGACCCGATTAGATCATTTTACATTAAGGTTAATATAAGAATTCAGGGAAATTCTATCACATATGTTCAATTTACGTCGCTCCTATTTCAGATAGCGTATTGGGCTAAGCGGCATCTCAAAGCGCATGAAATGACGAGTGAAATGCACTATTCAGCTTCTAGGGTAGGGTAAACAGAGACCCGATTACATCATTTTATATTATGGTTAATTTAAGAATTCAGCGAAATTCTATCACATTTGTTCAATTTACGTCGCTGATATTTCAGATAGCGTATTGGGCTAAGCGGAATCTCAAAGCGCAAGCAATGGCGAGTAAAATGCACTATTAAACTTCTAGGGTAGGGCAAACAGAGACCCGATTAGATCATTTTATATTATGGTTAATTTAAGAATTCAGCGAAATTCTATCACATTTGTTCAATTTACGTCGCTCCTATTTCAGATAGCGTATTGGGCTAAGCGGCATCTCAAAGCGCATGAAATGGCGAGTAAAATGCACTATTAAACTTCTAGGGTAAGGCAAACAGACACCCGATAAGATCATTTCATATTACGGTAAATATAAGAATTCAGCGTAATTCTATCGCATTTGTTCAATTTACGTCGCTCCTATTTCAGATAGCGTACTGGGCTACGCGGCATCTTAAGGAGCGTGGAATGGCGAGTAAAATGCACTATCAAACTTCTATGATAGGGCAATCAGAGACCCGATTAGATCATTTTATATTATGGTTAATTTAAGAATTCAGCAAAATTCTATCGCATTTGTTCCATTTACGTCGCTCCTTCTTCAGATAGCGTACTGTAGTATGCGGCTTCTTAAAGCACGTGGAATGGAAAATGCACTATTAAACTTCTATGATAGAGCAATCAGAGACCCGATTAGATCAATTTATATTTTGGTGAATATAAGGATTCAGCGAAATTCTATCACATTTGTTCAATTTACGTCGCTACTATTTCAGATAGCGTATTGGTCTAAGCGGAATCTCAAAGCGTATGAAATGGCGAGTAAAATGCACTATTAAACTTCTAGGGTAGGGCGAACAGAGTCCCGTTTAGATCATTTTACGTTAAGGTTAATATCAGAATTCAGCGAAATTCTATCACATTTGTTCATTTACGTCGTTGATATTTCAGATAGCGTACTGGGCTAAGCGGCATCTCAAAGCGCATGAAATGGCGAGTACAATGCACTATTAAGCTTCTATGATAGGGCTATCATAGACCCGATTAGATCATTTTATATTATGGTTAATTTAAGAATTCAGCAAAATTCTATCACATTTGTTCAATTTACGTCGCTCCTAATTCAGATAGCGTATTGGGCTAAGCGGCATCTCAAAGCGCATGAAATGGCGCGTAAAATGTACTATCAAACTTCTAGGGTAGGGCAAACAGAGACCCGGTTAGATCATTTTATATTATGGTTAATATAAGAATTCAGCGAAATTCTATCACATTTGTTCAATTTTCGTCGCTCCTATTTCAGACAGCGTATTGGGCTAAGCGGCATCTTAAAGCGCGTGGAATGGCGAGTAAAATGCACTATTAAACTTCTATGATAGGGCAAACAGAGACCCGATTAGATCATTTTATATGTTGGTTAATATAAGTGTTCAGCGAAATTCTATCACATTTGTTCTATTTACGTCGCTCCTAATTCGGATAGCGTATTGGGCTAAGCTGCACCTCAAAGCGCATGAAATGGCGAGTAAAATGCACTATTAAACTTCTAGGGTAAGGCAAACAGAGACCCGATTAGATCATTTTATATTACGGTTAATATAAGAATTCAGCGCAATTCTATCACATTTGTTCAACTTACGTCGCTCCTATTTCAGATAGCGTATTGGGCTAAGCGGCGTCACAAAGCGTAAGAAATGGCGAGTAAAATGCACTATTACACTTCTAGGGTAGGGCCACCAGAGACCCGATTAGATCATTTTATATTATGGTTAATATAAGAATTCAGCGGAATTCTATCACATTTGTTCAATTTACGTCACTCCTATTTCAAATAGCGTATTGGGCTAAGCGGCATCTCAAAGCGCAAGAAATGGCGAGTGAAATGCACTATTAAACTTCTAGGGTAGGGCATACAGAGACCCGATTCGATCATTTTATATTATGATTAATTTAAGAATTCAGCGAAATTCTATCACATTTGTTCAATTTACGTCGCTCCTATTTCAGATACCGTACTGGGCTAGGCGGCATCTTAAAGCGCGTGGAATGGCGTGCAAAATGCACTATTAATCTTCTACGATAGGGCAATCAGAGACCCGAAGAGATCATTTTATATTTTGTTTAATATAAGATATCACGGAAATTCTATCACATTTGTTCAATTTACGTCGCTCCTATTTCAGATAGCGTATTTGGCTAAGTGGCATCTCAAGGCGCATGAAATGGCGAATAAAATGAACTGTTAAACTTCTAGGGTAGGGCAAACAGAGACCCGATTAGATCATTTTATATTATGGTTAATAAAAGAATTCAGCGAAATTCTATCACATTTGCTCAATTTGCGTCGCTCCTATTTCAGATAGCGTATTGGGCTAAGAGGCATCTCAACGCGCATGAAATGTCGAGTACAATGCACTATTAAGCTTCTATGATAGGGCTATCATAGAACCGATTAGATCATTTTATATTATGGTTAATTTAAGAATTCAGCAAAATTCTATCACATTTGTTCAATTTACGTCGCTCCTATTTCAGACAGCGTACTGGGCTAGGGGGCACCTCAAAGCGCGTGGAATGGCGAGTAAAATGCACTATTAAACTTCTATGATAGGGCTATCAGAGACCCGATTAGATCATTTTATATTATGGTTAATTTAAGAATTCAGCAAAATTCTATCACATTTGTTCAATTTACGTCGCTCCCATTTCAGATAGCGTACTGGGCTAGGCGGCATCTGAAAGCGCGCGGAAGGACGAGTAAAATGCACTACTAAACTTCTATGGTAGGGCAATCAGAGACCCGATTAGATCATTTTACATTATGGTTAATAAATGAATTCAGCCAAATTCTATCACATTTGTTCAATTTACTTCGCTCCTATTTCAGACAGCATATTGGGCTAAGCGGCATCCCATGGCGCATGAAATGACGAGTGATTTGCACTATTAAACTTGTAGGGTAGGGCGAACAGAGACCCGATTAGATCATTTTACATTAAGGTTAATATAAGAATTCAGGGAAATTCTATCACATATGTTCAATTTACGTCGCTCCTATTTCAGATAGCGTATTGGGCTAAGCGGCATCTCAAAGCGCATGAAATGGCGAGTAAAATGCACTATTAAACTTCTAGGACAAGGCAATCAGAGACCCGATTAGATCATTTTATATTATGGTTAATTTAAAAATTCAGCAAAATTCTATTACATTTGTTCAATTTACGTCGCACCTATTTCAGATAGCGTACTGTGCTAGGCGGCATCTTAAAGCGCGTGGAATGGCGAGTAAAATGCACTATTAAACTTCTACGGTAGGGCAATCAGAAACCCGATTAGATCATTTTATATTTTGGTTTATATAAGAATTCAGCGAAATTCTATCACATTTGTCCAATTTACGTCGCTCCTAATTCAGATAGCGTATTGGGCTAAGCGGCATCTCAAAGCGCATGAAATGGCGCGTAAAATGCACTATCAAACTTCTAGGATAGGGCAAACAGAGACCCGGTTAGATCATTTTATATTATGGTTAATTTAAGAATTCAGCAAAATTCTATCACATTTGTTCAATTTACGTCGCTCCCATTTCAGATAGCGTACTGGGATAGGCGGCACCTTAAAGCGCATGGAATGGCGAGTAAAATGCACTATTAAACTTCTAGGGTAGGGCAATCAGAGACCCGATTAGATCATTTTATATTTTGGTTCATATAAGGATTCAGGGAAATGCTATCACATTTGTTCAATTTACGTCGTTCCTATTTCAGATAGCTTATTGGGCTAACCGGCATCTCAAAGCGCATGAAATGGCGAGTGAAATGCACTATTAAACTTCTAGGGTAGGGCGAACAGAGTCCCGTTTAGATCATTTTACATTAAGGTTAATATCAGAATTCAGCGAAATTCTATCACATTTGTTCAATTTACGTCGCTGATATTTCAGATAGCGTACTGGGCTAAGCGGCATCTCAAAGCGCATGAAATGGCGAGTACAATGCACTATTAAGCTTCTATGATAGGGCTATCATAGACCCGATTAGATCATTTTATATTATGGTTAATTTAAGAATTCAGCAAAATTCTATCACATTTGTTCAATTTACGTCGTTCCTATTTCATATAGCGTACTGGGCTAAGCGGCATCTTAAAGCGCGTGGAATGGCGAGTAAAATGCACTATTAAACTTCTATGATAGGGCAATCAGAGACTCGATTAGATCATTTTATATTTTGTTTAATATAAGATTTCAGGGAAATTCTATCACATTTGTTCAATTTACGTCGCTCCTATTTCAGATATCGTATAGGGCTAAGCGGCATCTCAAAGCGAATGAAATGGCGAATAAAATGCACTATTAATCTTCTAGGCTAGGGCGAACAGAGACCCGATTAGATCATTTTACATTAAGGTTCATAAAAGAATTCAGCGAAATTCTATCACATTTGTTCATCCTACGTCGCTCCTATTTCAGATAGCTTATTGGGCTAAGCGGCAGCTCAAAGCGCATGAAATGGCGAGTAAAATGCACTATTAAACTTCTAGGGTAGGGCAATCAGAGACCCGATTAGATCATTTTATATTTTGGTTCATATAAGGATTCAGGGAAATTCTATCACATTTGTTCAATTTACGTCTCTCCTATTTCAGATAGCGTACTGGGCTAGGCGGCATCTTAAAGCGCGTGGAATGGCGAGTAAAATGCACTATTAACCTTCTATGATAGGGCAATCAGAGACCCGATTAGATCAGTTTATATTTTGGTTAATATAAGAATTCAGCGTAATTCTATCACATTTGTTCAATTTACGTCGCTCCTATTTCAGATGGCGCACTGGGCTAGGCGGCATCTTAAAGCGCATGGCATGGCGAGTAAAATGCACTGTTAAGCTTCTATGATAGGGCAATCAGAGACCCGATTAGAACATTTTATATTTTGGTTAATATAAGAATTCAGCGTAATTCTATCACATTTGTTCAATTTACGTCACTCCTGTTTCAGATAGCGTATTGGGGTAAGCGGCAACGCAAAGCGCATGAAATGGCGAGTAAAATGCACCATTAAACTTCTAGGGTAAGGCAAACAGAGACCCGATTAGATCATTTTATATTATGGTTAATTTAAGAATTAAGCAAAATTCTATCACATTTGTTCAATTTACGTCGCTCCTATTTTAGATAGCGTATTGGGCTAAGCGGCATCTCAAAGCGCATGAAGTGGCGAATGAAATGCACTATTAAACTTCTAGGATAAGGCAAACAGAGACCCGATTAGATCATTTTATATTACGGTTAATATAAGAATTCAGCGTAATTCTATCTCATTTGTTCAATTTACGTCGCTCCTATTTCAGATAGCCTACTGGGCTAGGCGGCATCTTAAAGCGCGTGGAATGCCGAGTAAAATGCACTATTAACCTTCTATGATAGGGCAATCAGATACCCGATTAGATCATTTTATATTTTGGTTAATATAAGAATTCAGCGAAATTCTATCACATTTGTTCAATTTACGTCGCTCCTATTACTTATAGCGTATTGGGCTAAGCGGCATCTCAAAGCGCATGAAATGGCGAATAAAATGCACTATTATACTTCTAGGCTAGGGCGAACAGAGACCCGATTAGATCATTTTACATTATGGTTAAGAAAGAATTCAGCGGAATTCTATCACATTTGTTTAATTTACATCGCTCCTATTTCAGATAGCGTATTGGGCTAAGCGGCATCTGAAAGCGCATGAAATGACGATTGAAATGCACTATTAAACTTATAGGGTAACACAAACAGAGACGCGGTTAGATCATTTTATACTACGGTTAATATAAGAATTCAGCGTAATTCTCTCACATTTGTTGAATTTACGTCTCTCCTATTTCAGATAGCCTACTGTGCTAGGCGGCATCTTAAATCGCGTGGAATGGCGAGTAAAATGCACTATTAACCTTCTAGGATAAGGCAAACAGAGACCCGATTAGATCATTTTACATTATGGTTAATAAAAGAATTCAGCAAAATTCTATCACATTTGTTCAATTTACATCGCTCCTATTTCAGGTAGCGTACTGGGCTAGGCGGCATCTTAAAGCGCGTGGAAGAGCGAGTAAAATGCACTATTGAACGTCTATGATAGGGCAAACAGAGACCCGATTACATCGTTTTATATTTTGTTTAATATAAGCTTTCAGGGAAATTCTATCACATTCGTTCAATTTACGTCGCTCCTATTTTAGATAGCGTACTGGGCTAAGCGGCATCTCAAAGCGCATGAAATGGCGAATAAAATGCACTTTTAAACTTCTAGGCTAGGGCGGAAAGAGACCCGATTAGATCAATTTATATTATGGTTAATTTAAGAATTCAGCGAAATTCTATGATATTTGTTCAATTTACGTCGCTCCTATTTCAGATAGCTTATTGGGCTAAGCGGCATCTCAAAGCGCATGAAATGACGAGTGAAATGCACTATTAATCTTCTTGGTTAGGCCGAACAAAGACCCGATTAGATCATTTTACATTAATGTTAATATAAGATTTCAGGGAAATTCTATCACATTTGTTCAATTTACGTCGGTCCTATTTCAGATAGCGTATTGGGCTAAGCGGCATCTCACAGCGCATGATATGACGTGTAAAATGCACTATTAAACTTCTAGGGTAGGGCAAACAGAGACCCGATTAGATCATTTAATATTATGGTTAATTTAAGAATTCAGCGAAATTCTATCACAGTTGTTCAATTTACGTCGCCCCTATATTAGATAGCGTACTGGGCTAGGAGGCATCTTAAAGCGCGTGGAATGGCGAGTAAAATGCACTATTAAACTTCTATGATAGGGCAATCAGAGACCCGATTAGATCATTTTATATTTTGGTTAATATAAGAATTCAGCGAAATTCTATAACATTTGTTCAATTTACGTCGCTCCTATTTCAGATAGCTTATTGGGCTAAGCGGCATCTCAAAACGCATGAAATGACGAGTGAAATGCACTATTAAACTTCTAGGGTAGGGCAAACAGAGACCCGGTTAGATCATTTTATATTATGGTTAATATAAGAATTCAGCGAAAATCTATCACATTTGTTCAATTTACATCGCTCCTATTTCAGGTAGCGTATTGGGCTAAGAGGCATCTCAAAGCGCATGAAATGACGAGTAAAATGCACTATTAAACTTCCATGATAGGGCAATCAGAGACCCGATTAGATCATTTTATATTTTGGTTAATATAAGAATTCAGCGAAATTCAATCACATTTGTTCTATTAACGTCGCTCCTATTTCAGATAGCTTATTGGGCTAAGCGGCATCTCAAAACGCATGAAATGACGAGTAAAATGAACTGTTAAACTTCTAGGGTAGGGCAAACAGAGACCCGATTAGATCATTTCATATTATGGTTAATTTAAGAATTCAGCAAAATTCTATCACATTTGTTCAATTTACGTCGATCCTAATCCAGATAGCGTACTGGGCTAGGCGACATCTTAAAGCGCGTGGAAGGGCGAGTAAAATGCACTACTAAGCTTCTATGATACGGCAATCAGAGACCCGATTAGATCATTTTATATTTTGGTTAATATAAGAATTCAGCGAAATTCTATCACATTTGTTCAATTCACGTCGCTCCTATTTCAGATAGCGTATTGGGCTAAACGGCATCCCGTGGCGCATAAAATGACGACTGATTTGCACTATTAAACTTCTAGGCTAGGGCGAACAGAGACCCGATTAGATCATTTTACATTAAGGTTCATAAAAGAATTCAGCGAAATTCTATCACATTTGTTCATCCTACGTCGTTCCTATTTCAGATAGCTTATTGGGCTATGCGGCAGCTCAAAGCGCATGAAATGGCGAGTAAAATGCACTATTAAACTTCTAGGGTATGGCAATCAGAGACCCGATTAGATCATTTTATATTTTGGTTCATATAAGGATTCAGGGAAATTCTATCACATTTGTTCAATTTACGTCTCTCCTATTTCAGATAGCGTACTGGGCTAGGCGGCATCTTAAAGCGCGCGGAAGGACGAGTACAATGCACTACTAAACTTCTATGGTAGGGCAATCAGAGACCTGATTAGATCATTTTACATTATGGTTAATAAAAGAATTCAGCCAAATTCTATCACATTTGTTCAATTCACTTCGCTCCTATTTCAGATAGCATATTGGGCTAAGCGACATCCCATGGCGCATGAAATGACGAGTGATTTGCACTATTAAACTTGTAGGGTAGGGCGAACAGAGTCCCGTTTAGATCATTTTACGTTAAGGTTAATATCAGAATTCAGCGAAATTCTATCACATTTGTTCATTTACGTCGTTGATATTTCAGATAGCGTACTGGGCTAAGCGGCATCTCAAAGCGCATGAAATGGCGAGTACAATGCACTATTAAGCTTCTATGATAGGGCTATCATACACCCGATTAGATCATTTTATATTATGGTTAATTTAAGAATTCAGCAAAATTCTATCACATTTGTTCAATTTACGTCGCTCCTATTTCAGGTAGCTTATTGGGCTAAGCGGTATCTCAAAGCGGATGAAATGGCGAATAAAATGCACTATTAAACTTCTAGGGTAGGGCAAACAGAGACCCGATTAGATCATTTTATATTTTCGTTAATATAAGAATTCAGCGGAATTCTATCACATTTGTTCAATTTACGTCACTCCTATTTCAGATAGCGTATTGGGCTAAGCGGCATCTCAAAGCGCAAGAAATGGCGAGTGAAATGCACTATTAAACTTCTAGGGTAGGGCAAACAGAGACCCGATTAGATCATTTTATATTATGGTTAATTTAAGAATTCAGCGAAATTCTATCACATTTGTTCAATTTACGTCGCTCCTATTTCAGATACCGTACTGGGCTAGGCGGCATCTTAAAGCGCGTGGAATGGCGTGCAAAATGCACTATTAATCTTCTACGATAGGGCAATCAGAGACCCGAAGAGATCATTTTATATTTTGTTTAATATAAGATATCACGGAAATTCTATCACATTTGTTCAATTTACGTCGCTCCTATTTCAGATAGCGTATTTGGCTAAGTGGCATCTCAAGGCGCATGAAATGGCGAATAAAATGCACTATTAAACTTCTAGGGTAGGGCAAACAGAGACCCGATTAGATCATTTTATATTATGGTTAATAAAAGAATTCAGCGAAATTCTATCACATTTGCTCAATTTGCGTCGCTCCTATTTCAGATAGCGTATTGGGCTAAGAGGCATCTCAACGCGCATGAAATGTCGAGTACAATGCACTATTAAGCTTCTATGATAGGGCTATCATAGACCCGATTAGATCATTTTATATTATGGTTAATTTAAGAATTCAGCAAAATTCTATCACATTTGTTCAATTTACGTCGCTCCTATTTCAGATAGCGTACTGGGCTAGGGGGCACCTCAAAGCACGTGGAATGGCGAGTAAAATGCACTATTAAACTTCTATGATAGGGCAATCAGAGACCCGATTAGATCATTTTATATTATGGTTAATTTAAGAATTCAGCAAAATTCTATCACATTTGTTCAATTTACGTCGCTCCCATTTCAGATAGCGTACTGGGCTAGGCGGCATCTTAAAGCGCGCGGAAGGACGAGTAAAATGCACTACTAAACTTCTATGGTAGGGCAATCAGAGACCCGATTAGATCATTTTACATTATGGTTAATAAGAGAATTCAGCCAAATTCTATCACATTTGTTCAATTTACATCGCTCCTATTTCAGATAGCATATTGGGCTAAGCGGCATCCCATGGCGCATGAAATGACGAGTGATTTGCACTATTAAACTTGTAGTGTAGGGCGAACAGAGACCCGATTAGATCATTTTACATTAAGGTTAATATAAGAATTCAGGGAAATTCTATCACATATGTTCAATTTACGTCGCTCCTATTTCAGATAGCGTATTGGGCTAAGCGGCATCTCAAAGCGCATGAAATGGCGAGTAAAATGCACTATTAAACTTCTAGGACAAGGCAATCAGAGACCCGATTAGATCATTTTATATTATGGTTAATTTAAAAATTCAGCGAAATTCTATCACATTTGTTCAATTTACGTAGCTCCTATTTCAGATAGCGTACTGGGCTATACGGCATCTTAAAGAGCGTGGAATGGCGAGTAAAATGCAGTATTGAACTTCTATGATAGGGCAATCAGAGACCCGATTAGATCATTTTATATGTTGGTTAATATAAGAATTCAGCGAAATTCTATCACATTTGTTCTATTTACGTCGCTCCTAATTCAGATAGCGTATTGGGCTAAGCGGCATCTCAAAGCGCATGAAATGGCGCGTAAAATGCACTATTAAACTTCTAGGGTAAGGCAAACAGAGACCCGATTAGATCATTTTATATTACGCTTAATATAAGAATTCAGCGCAATTCTATCACATTTGTTCAACTTACGTCGCTCCTATTTCAGATAGCGTATTGGGCTAAGCGGCGTCACAAAGCGTAAGAAATGGCGAGTAAAATGCACTATTAAACTTCTAGGGTAGGGCCACCAGAGACCCGATTAGATCATTTTATATTATGGTTAATTTAAGAATTCAGCAAAATTCTATCACATTTGTTCAATTTACGTCGCTGCTATTTCAGATAGCGTACTGGGCTAGGCGGCATCTTAAAGCGCATGGAATGGCGAGTAAAATGCACTATTAATCTTCTATGATAGGGCAATCAGAGACTAGATTAGATCATTTCATATTATGGTTAATTTACGTATTCATCAAAATTCTATCACATTTGTTCAATCTACGTCGCTCCTATTTCAGATAGCGTATTTGGCTAAGCGGCATCTCAAAGCGCATGAACTGACGTGTGAAATGCACTATTAATCTTCTAGGTTAGGGCGAACAGAAACCCGATTAGATCATACCACATTCTTGTTAATATAAGAATTCAGCGAAATTCTATCAATTTGTTCAATTTCCGTCGCTCCTATTTCAGATAGCGTATTGGGCTAACCGGCATCTCAAAGCGCATGAAATGACGAGTGAAATGCACTATTAAACTTCTAGGGTATGGCGAAGAGGGACCCGATTAGATCATTCTACATTATGGTTAATACAAGAATTCATTGAAATTCTATCACATTTGTTCAATTTACGTCGCTCCTATTTCAGATAGCGTATTGGGCTAGGCGGCATCTTAAAGCGCCTGGAATGGCGAGTGAAATGCACTATTAACCTTCTATGATAGGGCAATCAGAGACCAGATTAGATCATTTTATATTTTGGTTAATATAAGAATTTAGCGAAATTCTATCACATTTGTTCAATTTACGTCGCTCCTATTTCAGACAGCGTATTGGACTAAGCGGCATCTCAAAGCGCATGATATGACGAATGAAATGCAGTATTAGACTTCTAGGGTAGGGCGAACACTGACCCAATTAGATCATTTTACATTATGGTTAATATAAGAATTCAGCGAAATTCTGTCACATTCGTTAAATTTACGTCGCTCCTATTACAGATAGCGTATTGGGCTAAGCGGCATCTCAAAGCGCATTAAATGGCGAATAAGATGCACTATTAAACTTCTATGATCGGGCAATCAGAGACCCGATTATATCGTTTTATATTTTGGTTAATACAAGAATTTAGCGAAATTCTATCACATTTGTTCAATTTACGTCGCTCCTATTTCAGACAGCGTATTGGACTAAGCGGCATCTCAAAGCGCATGATATGACGAATGAAATGCAGTATTAGACTTCTAGGGTAGGGCGAACACTGACCCAATTAGATCATTTTACATTATGGTTAATATAAGAATTCAGCGAAATTCTGTCACATTCGTTAAATTTACGTCGCTCCTATTACAGATAGCGTATTGGGCTAAGCGGCATCTCAAAGCGCATTAAATGGCGAATAAGATGCACTATTAAACTTCTATGATCGGGCAATCAGAGACCCGATTATATCGTTTTATATTTTGGTTAATACAAGAATTCAGCGAAATTCTATCAATTTGTTCAATTTACGTCGCTCCTATTTCAGATAGCGTACTGGGCTAGGCGGCATCTTAATGCGCCTGGAATTTTAAGTAAAATGCACTATTAAATTTCCACGATAGGGCAATCAGAGACCCGATTAGATCATTTTACATTAAGGTTAATATAAGAATCCAGCGTAATTCTATCACATTTGTTCAATTTACGTCGCTCCTATTTAAGATAGCCTACTGGGCTAGGCGGCATCTCAAAGCGCGTGGAATGGCGAGTAAAGTGGACTATTAAACTTCTAGGGTAAGGCAAACAGAGACCCGATTCGATCATTTAATATTACGGTTAATAAAAGAATTCAGTGAAATTCTATCACATTTGTTCAATTTACGTCGCTCCTATTTCACATAGCGTATTGGGCAAAGCTGCATCTCAAAGCGCATGAAATGGCGAGTAAAATGCACTATTAAATTTCTAGGGTAGGGCAAACAGAGACCCGATTAGATCATTTTATATTACGGTTAATATAAGAATTCAGCGTAATTCTATCGCATTTGTTCAATTTACGTCGCTCCTATTTCAGATTGCGTATTGGGCTAAGCGGCATCTCAAAGCGCATGAAATGGCGAGTGAAATGCACTATTAAACTTCTAGGGTAAGTCAAACAGAGACCCGATTAGATCATTTTATATTACGGTTAATTTAAGAATTCAGCGAAATTCTATCACATTTCTTCAAATTACGTCGCTCCTATTTCAGATAGCGTATTGGGCTAAGCGGCATCTCAAAGCGCATGAAATGGCGAGTAAAATGCACTAATAAACTTCTAGGGTAAGGCAAACAGAGACCCGATTAGATCATTTTATATTACGGTTAATAAATGAATTCAGCGTAATTCTATCACATGTGTTCAATTTACGTCGCTCCTATTTCAGATAGCGTATTGTGCTAAGCGGCATCTCAAAGCGCATGAAATGGCGAGTAAAATGCACCTGTTAAACTTCTACGGTAGGGTAAACAGAGACCCGATTAGATCATTTTATATTACGGTTAATATAAGAATTCAGCAAAATTCTATCACATTTGTTCAGTGTGTGTCGCTCCTATTTCAGATAGCTTATTGGGCTAAGCGGCATCTCAAAGCGCATGATATGACGAGTGTAATGCACCATTAAACTTCTAGGGTAGGGCAAACAGAGACGCGATGAGATCATTTTATATTATGGTTAATTTAACAATTCAGCGAAATTCTATCACATTTGTTCAATTTACGTGGCTCCTATTTCAGATAGCGTATTGGGCTAAGCGGCATCTCAAAGCGCATGAAATGGCGAGGAAAATGCACTATTAAACTTCTAGGGTAAGGCAAACAGAGACCAGATTAGATCATTTTATATTACGGTTAATATAAGAATGCAGCGTAATTATATCAGATTTGTTCAATTTACGTCGCTCCTATTTCAGATGGCGCACTGGGCTAGGCGGCATCTTAAAGCGCATGAAATGGCGAGGAAGATGCACTATTAAACTTCTAGGGTAGGGCAAACAGAGATCCGATTACATCATTTTATATTACGTTTAATATAAGAATTCAGCGTAATTATATCACATTTGTTCAATTTACGTCGCTCCTATTTCATATAGCGTACTGGGCTAGGCGGCATCTTAAAGCGCGTGGAATGGCGAGTAAAATGCAATATTAACCTTCTATGATAGGGCAATCAGAGACCAGATTAGATCATCTTATATTTTGGTTAATATAAGGATTCAGCGAAATTCTATCACATTTGTTCAATTTACGTGGCTCCTATTTCAGATAGCGTATTGGGCTAAGCGGCATCTCGAAGCGCATGAAATGGCGAGTAAAATGCACTATTAAACGTCTAGGGTAGGGCAAACAGAGACCCGATTAGATCATTTTATATTATGGTTAATATATGAATTCAGCGTAATTCTATCACATTTGTTCAATTTACGTCGCTCCTATTTCAGATAGCGTATTGGGCTAAGCGGCATCTCAAAGCGCATGATATGGCGAGTAAAATGCACTATTAAACTTCTAGGGTAGGGCAAACACAGACCCGATTATATCATTTTATATTGTGGTTAATTTAAGAATTCAGCGAAATTCTATCACATTTGTTCAATTTACCTCGCTCCTATTTCAGATACCGTATTGGGCTAAGCGGCATCTCAAAGCGCATGAAGTGGCGAGTAAAATGCACTATTAAACTTCTAGGGTAAGGCAAACAGAGACCCGATTAGATTTTTTTATATTACGGTTAATATATGAATACAGCGTAATTCTATCACATTTGTTCAATTTACGTCGCTCCTATTCCAGATAGCATATTGGGCTAAGCGGCAACTCAAAGCGCATGAAATGGCGAGGAAAATGCACTATTAAACTTCTAGGGTAGGGCAAACAGAGACCCGATTACATCATTTTATATTATGGTTAATTTAAGAATTCAGCATAATTCTATCACATTTGTTCAATTTACGTGGCTCCTATTTCAGATGGCGTACTGGGCTAGGCGGCATCTTAAAGCGCGTGGAATGTCGAGTAAAATGCAATATTAACCTTCTATGATAGGGCAATCCGAGACCCGATTAGATCATTTATATTTTGTTTAATAGAAGAATGCAGCGAAATTCTATCAATTTGTTCAATTTACGTCGCTCCTATTTCAGATAGCGTACTGGGCTAGGCGGCATCTTAATGCGCCTGGAATTTTAAGTAAAATGCACTATTAAATTTCCACGATAGGGCAATCAGAGACCCGATTAGATCATTTTACATTAAGGTTAATATAAGAATTCAGCGAAATTCTATCACATTTGTTCAAGTTACGTCGCTCCTATTTCAGATAGCGTATTGGGCTAAGCGGCATCTCAAAGCGCATGAAATGGCGAGTAAAATGCGCTATGAAACTTCTAGGGTACGGCGAACAGAGACCCGATTAGATCATTTTATATTATGGTTAATTCAAGAATTCAGCAAAATTCTATCACATGTGTTCAATTTACGTCGCTCCTATTTCGGATAGCGTATTGGGCTAAGCGGAACCTCGAAGCGCATGAAATGGGGAGTGAAATGCACTATCAAACTTCTAGGATAAGGCAAACAGAGGCCCGAATAGATCATTTTATATTACGGTTAATATAAGAATCCAGCGTAATTCTATCACATTTGTTCAATTTACGTCGCTCCTATTTAAGATAGCCTACTGGGCTAGGCGGCATCTTAAAGCGCGTGGAATGGCGAGTAAAGTGGACTATTAAACTTCTAGGGTAAGGCAAACAGAGACCCGATTCGATCATTTAATATTACGGTTAATAAAAGAATTCAGTGAAATTCTATCACATTTGTTCAATTTACGTCGCTCCTATTTCACATAGCGTATTGGGCAAAGCTGCATCTCAAAGCGCATGAAATGGCGAGTAAAATGCACTATTAAATTTCTAGGGTAGGGCAAACAGAGACCCGATTAGATCATTTTATATTATGGTTAATTTAAGAATTCAGCAAAATTCTATCACATTTGCTCAATTTACGTCGCTCCTATTTCTGATAGCATACTGGGCTAAGCGGCATCTCAAAGCGCATGAAATGTCGAGTGAAATGCACTATTAAACTTCTAGGGTAAGGCAAACAGAGACCCGATCAGATCATTTTATATTACGGTTAATATAAGAATTCAGCGTAATTCTATCGCATTTGTTCAATTTACGTCGCTCCTATTTCAGATTGCGTATTGGGCTAAGCGGCATCTCAAAGCGCATGAAATGGCGAGTGAAATGCACTATTAAACTTCTAGGGTAAGTCAAACAGAGACCCGATTAGATCATTTTATATTACGGTTAATTTAAGAATTCAGCGAAATTCTATCACATTTCTTCAAATTACGTCGCTCCTATTTCAGATAGCGTATTGGGCTAAGCGGCATCTCAAAGCGCATGAAATGGCGAGTAAAATGCACTAATAAACTTCTAGGGTAAGGCAAACAGAGACCCGATTAGATCATTTTATATTACGGTTAATAAATGAATTCAGCGTAATTCTATCACATGTGTTCAATTTACGTCGCTCCTATTTCAGATAGCGTATTGTGCTAAGCGGCATCTCAAAGCGCATGAAATGGCGAGTAAAATGCACCTGTTAAACTTCTGGGGTAGGGCAAACAGAGACCCGATCAGATCATCTTATATTTTGGTTCATATAAGAATTCAGCGAAATTCTATCACATTTGTTCAATTTACGTCGTTCCTATTTCAGATAGCGTATTGGGCTAAGCGGCATCTCAAAGCGCATGAAATGGCGAGTAAAATGGACCATGAAACTTCTACGGTAGGGTAAACAGAGACCCGATTAGATCATTTTATATTACGGTTAATATAAGAATTCAGCAAAATTCTATCACATTTGTTCAGTGTGTGTCGCTCCTATTTCAGATAGCTTATTGGGCTAAGCGGCATCTCAAAGCGCATGATATGACGAGTGTAATGCACCATTAAACTTCTAGGGTAGGGCAAACAGAGACGCGATGAGATCATTTTATATTATGGTTAATTTAACAATTCAGCGAAATTCTATCACATTTGTTCAATTTACGTGGCTCCTATTTCAGATAGCGTATTGGGCTAAGCGGCATCTCAAAGCGCATGAAATGGCGAGGAAAATGCACTATTAAACTTCTAGGGTAAGGCAAACAGAGACCAGATTAGATCATTTTATATTACGGTTAATATAAGAATGCAGCGTAATTATATCAGATTTGTTCAATTTACGTCGCTCCTATTTCAGATGGCGCACTGGGCTAGGCGGCATCTTAAAGCGCATGAAATGGCGAGGAAGATGCACTATTAAACTTCTAGGGTAGGGCAAACAGAGATCCGATTACATCATTTTATATTACGTTTAATATAAGAATTCAGCGTAATTATATCACATTTGTTCAATTTACGTCGCTCCTATTTCAGATAGCGTACTGGGCTAGGCGGCATCTTAAAGCGCGTGGAATGGCGAGTAAAATGCAATATTAACCTTCTATGATAGGGCAATCAGAGACCAGATTAGATCATCTTATATTTTGGATAATATAAGGATTCAGCGAAATTCTATCACATTTGTTCAATTTACGTGGCTCCTATTTCAGATAGCGTATTGGGCTAAGCGGCATCTCGAAGCGCATGAAATGGCGAGTAAAATGCACTATTAAACGTCTAGGGTAGGGCAAACAGAGACCCGATTAGATCATTTTATATTATGGTTAATATATGAATTCAGCGTAATTCTATCACATTTGTTCAATTTACGTCGCTCCTATTTCAGATAGCGTATTGGGCTAAGCGGCATCTCAAAGCGCATGATATGGCGAGTAAAATGCACTATTAAACTTCTAGGGTAGGGCAAACACAGACCCGATTATATCATTTTATATTGTGGTTAATTTAAGAATTCAGCGAAATTCTATCACATTTGTTCAATTTACCTCGCTCCTATTTCAGATACCGTATTGGGCTAAGCGGCATCTCAAAGCGCATGAAGTGGCGAGTAAAATGCACTATTAAACTTCTAGGGTAAGGCAAACAGAGACCCGATTAGATTTTTTTATATTACGGTTAATATATGAATACAGCGTAATTCTATCACATTTGTTCAATTTACGTCGCTCCTATTCCAGATAGCGTATTGGGCTAAGCGGCAACTCAAAGCGCATGAAATGGCGAGGAAAATGCACTATTAAACTTCTAGGGTAGGGCAAACAGAGACCCGATTACATCATTTTATATTATGGTTAATTTAAGAATTCAGCATAATTCTATCACATTTGTTCAATTTACGTGGCTCCTATTTCAGATGGCGTACTGGGCTAGGCGGCATCTTAAAGCGCGTGGAATGTCGAGTAAAATGCAATATTAACCTTCTATGATAGGGCAATCCGAGACCCGATTAGATCATTTATATTTTGTTTAATAGAAGAATGCAGCGAAATTCTATCAATTTGTTCAATTTACGTCTCTCCTATTTCAGATAGCGTACTGGGCTAGGCGGCATCTTAAAGCGCGCGGAAGGACGAGTAAAATGCACTACTAAACTTCTATGGTAGGGCAATCAGAGACCCGATTAGATCATTTTACATTATGGTTAATAAAAGAATTCAGCCAAATTCTATCACATTTGTTCAATTCACTTCGCTCATATTTCAGATAGCATATTGGGCTAAGCGACATCCCATGGCGCATGAAATGACGAGTGATTTGCACTATTAAACTTGTAGGGTAAGGCGAACAGAGACCCGATTAGATCATTTTACATTAAGGTTAATATAAGAATTCAGGGAAATTCTATCACATATGTTCAATTTACGTCGCTCCTATTTCAGATAGCGTATTGGGCTAAGCGGCATCTCAAAGCGCATGAAATGACGAGTGAAATGCACTATTAAACTTCTAGGGTAGGGTAAACAGAGACCCGATTACATCATTTTATATTATGGTTAATTTAAGAATTCAGCGAAATTCTATCACATTTGTTCAATTTACGTCGCTGATATTTCAGATAGCGTATTGGGCTAAGCGGAATCTCAAAGCGCAAGAAATGGCGAGTAAAATGCACTATTAAACTTCTAGGGTAGGGCAAACAGACACCCGATTAGATCATTTTATATTATGGTTAATTTAAGAATTCAGCAAAATTCTATCGCATTTGTTCCATTTACGTCGCTCCTTCTTCAGATAGCGTACTGGGCTACGCGGCATCTTAAGGAGCGTGGAATGGCGAGTAAAATGCACTATCAAACTTCTATGATAGGGCAATCAGAGACCCGATTAGATCATTTTATATTATGGTTAATTTAAGAATTCAGCAAAATTCTATCGCATTTGTTCCATTTACGTCGCGCCTTCTTCAGATAGCGTATTGGGCTAAGCGGCATCTCAAAGCGCATGAAATGTCGGGTGAAATGCACTATTAGACTTCTAGGGTACGGCGAACAGAGACCCGATTAGATCATTTTACATTAAGGTTAATATAAGAGTTCAGGGAAATCCTATCACATTTGTTCAATTCACGTCGCTCCTGTTTCAGATAGCGTATTGGTCTAAGCGGAATCTCAAAGCGTATGAAATGGCGAGTAAAATGCACTATTAAACTTCTAGGGTGGGGCAAACAGAGACCCGATTTGATCATTTTATATTATGGTTTATTTAAGAATTCAGCAAAATTCTATCACATTTGTTCAATTTACGTCGCTCCCATTTCAGATAGCTTATTGGGCTAAGCGGCATCTCAAAGCGCATGAAATGGCGAGTGAAATGCACTATTAAACTTCTAGGGTAGGGCGAACAGAGTCCCGTTTAGATCATTTTACGTTAAGGTTAATATCAGAATTCAGCGAAATTCTATCACATTTGTTCATTTACGTCGTTGATATTTCAGATAGCGTACTGGGCTAAGCGGCATCTCAAAGCGCATGAAATGGCGAGTACAATGCACTATTAAGCTTCTATGATAGGGCTATCATAGACCCGATTAGATCATTTTATATTATGGTTAATTTAAGAATTCAGCAAAATTCTATCACATTTGTTCAATTTACGTCGCTCCTATTTCAGGTAGCTTATTGGGCTAAGCGGCATCTCAAAGCGGATGAAATGGCGAATAAAATGCACTATTAAACTTCTAGGGTAGGGCAAACAGAGACCCGATTAGATCATTTTATATTTTCGTTAATATAAGAATTCAGGGGAATTCTATCACATTTGTTCAATTTACGTCACTCCTATTTCAGATAGCGTATTGGGCTAAGCGGCATCTCAAAGCGCAAGAAATGGCGAGTGAAATGCACTATTAAACTTCTAGGGTAGGGCATACAGAGACCCGATTAGATCATTTTATATTATGATTAATTTAAGAATTCAGCGAAATTCTATCACATTTGTTCAATTTACGTCGCTCCTATTTCAGATACCGTACTGGGCTAGGCGGCATCTTAAAGCGCGTGGAATGGCGTGCAAAATGCACTATTAATCTTCTACGATAGGGCAATCAGAGACCCGAAGAGATCATTTTATATTTTGTTTAATATAAGATATCACGGAAATTCTATCACATTTGTTCAATTTACGTCGCTCCTATTTCAGATAGCGTATTTGGCTAAGTGGCATCTCAAGGCGCATGAAATGGCGAATAAAATGCACTATTAAACTTCTAGGGTAGGGCAAACAGAGATCCGATTAGATCATTTTATATTATGGTTAATAAAAGAATTCAGCGAAATTCTATCACATTTGCTCAATTTGCGTCGCTCCTATTTCAGATAGCGTATTGGGCTAAGAGGCATCTCAACGCGCATGAAATGTCGAGTACAATGCACTATTAAGCTTCTATGATAGGGCTATCATAGACCCGATTAGATCATTTTATATTATGGTTAATTTAAGAATTCAGCAAAATTCTATCACATTTGTTCAATTTACGTCGCTCCTATTTCAGATAGCGTACTGGGCTAGGGGGCACCTCAAAGCGCGTGGAATGGCGAGTAAAATGCACTATTAAACTTCTATGATAGGGCTATCAGAGACCCGATTAGATCATTTTATATTATGGTTAATTTAAGAATTCAGCAAAATTCTATCACATTTGTTCAATTTACGTCGCTCCCATTTCAGATAGCGTACTGGGCTAGGCGGCATCTTAAAGCGCGCGGAAGGACGAGTAAAATGCACTACTAAACTTCTATGGTAGGGCAATCAGAGACCCGATTAGATCATTTTACATTATGGTTAATAAATGAATTCAGCCAAATTCTATCACATTTGTTCAATTTACTTCGCTCCTATTTCAGATAGCATATTGGGCTAAGCGGCATCCCATGGCGCCTGAAATGACGAGTGATTTGCACTATTAAACTTGTAGGGTAGGGCGAACAGAGACCCGATTAGATCATTTTACATTAAGGTTAATATAAGGATTCAGGGAAATTCTATCACATATGTTCAATTTACGTCGCTCCTATTTCAGATAACGTATTGGGCTAAGCGGCATCTCAAAGCGCATGAAATGGCGAGTAAAATGCACTATTAAACTTCTAGGACAAGGCAATCAGAGACCCGATTAGATCATTTTATATTATGGTTAATTTAAAAATTCAGCAAAATTCTATTACATTTGTTCAATTTACGTCGCACCTATTTCAGATAGCGTACTGTGCTAGGCGGCATCTTAAAGCGCGTGGAATGGCGAGTAAAATGCACTATTAAACTTCTACGGTAGGGCAATCAGAAACCCGATTAGATCATTTTATATTTTGGTTTATATAAGAATTCAGCGAAATTCTATCACATTTGTCCAATTTACGTCGCTCCTAATTCAGATAGCGTATTGGGCTAAGCGGCATCTCAAAGCGCATGAAATGGGGAGTAAAATTCACTATTAAACTTCTAGGGTAGGGCAAACAGAGACCCGAGTAGATCATTTTATATTATGGTTAATTTAAGAATTCAGCGAAATTCTATCACATTTGTTCAATTTACGTAGCTCCTATTTCAGATAGCGTACTGGGCTATACGGCATCTTAAAGCGCGTGGAATGGCGAGCAAAATGCAGTATTGAACTTCTATGATAGGGCAATCAGAGACCCGATTAGATCATTTTATATGTTGGTTAATATAAGAATTCAGCGAAATTCTATCACATTTGTTCTATTTACGTCGCTCCTAATTCAGATAGCGTATTGGGCTAAGCGGCATCTCAAAGCGCATGAAATGACGAGTGAAATGCACTATTAAACTTCTTGGGTAGGGTAAACAGAGACCCGATTACATCATTTTATATTATGGTTAATTTAAGAATTCAGCGAAATTCTATCACATTTGTTCAATTTACGTCGCTGATATTTCAGATAGCGTATTGGGCTAAGCGGAATCTCAAAGCGCAAGAAATGGCGAGTAAAATGCACTATTAAACTTCTAGGGTAGGGCAAACAGAGACCCGATTAGATCATTTTATATTATGGTTAATTTAAGAATTCAGCGAAATTCTATCACATTTGTTCAATTTACGTCGCTCCTATTTCAGATAGCGTATTGGGCTAAGCGGCATCTCAAAGCGCATGAAATGGCGAGTAAAATGCACTATTAAACTTCTAGGGTAAGGCAAACAGACACCCGATAAGATCATTTCATATTACGGTAAATATAAGAATTCAGCGTAATTCTATCGCATTTGTTCAATTTACGTCGCTCCTATTTCAGATAGCGTACTGGGCTACGCGGCATCTTAAGGAGCGTGGAATGGCGAGTAAAATGCACTATCAAACTTCTATGATAGGGCAATCAGAGACCCGATTAGATCATTTTATATTATGGTTAATTTAAGAATTCAGCAAAATTCTATCGCATTTGTTCCATTTACGTCGCTCCTTCTTCAGATAGCGTACTGTAGTATGCGGCTTCTTAAAGCGCGTGGAATGGAAAATGCACTATTGAACTTCTATGATAGAGCAATCAGAGACCCGATTAGATCAATTTATATTTTGGTTAATATAAGGATTCAGCGAAATTCTATCACATTTGTTCAATTTACGTCGCTACTATTTCAGATAGCGTATTGGGCTAAGCGGCATCTCAAAGCGCATGAAATGTCGGGTGAAATGCACTATTAGACTTCTAGGGTACGGCGAACAGAGACCCGATTAGATCATTTTACATTAAGGTTAATATAAGAGTTCAGGGAAATCCTATCACATTTGTTCAATTCACGTCGCTCCTGTTTCAGATAGCGTATTGGTCTAAGCGGAATCTCAAAGCGTATGAAATGGCGAGTAAAATGCACTATTAAACTTCTAGGGTGGGGCAAACAGAGACCCGATTTGATCATTTTATATTATGGTTTATTTAAGAATTCAGCAAAATTCTATCACATTTGTTCAATTTACGTCGCTCCCATTTCAGATAGCTTATTGGGCTAAGCGGCATCTCAAAGCGCATGAAATTGCGAGTGAAATGCACTATTAAACTTCTAGGGTAGGGCGAACAGAGTCCCGTTTAGATCATTTTACGTTAAGGTTAATATCAGAATTCAGCGAAATTCTATCACATTTGTTCATTTACGTCGTTGATATTTCAGATAGCGTACTGGGCTAAGCGGCATCTCAAAGCGCATGAAATGGCGAGTACAATGCACTATTAAGCTTCTATGATAGGGCTATCATAGACCCGATTAGATCATTTTATATTATGGTTAATTTAAGAATTCAGCAAAATTCTATCACATTTGTTCAATTTACGTCGCTCCTATTTCAGGTAGCTTATTGGGCTAAGCGGCATCTCAAAGCGGATGAAATGGCGAATAAAATGCACTATTAAACTTCTAGGGTAGGGCAAACAGAGACCCGATTAGATCATTTTATATTTTCGTTAATATAAGAATGCAGCGGAATTCTATCACATTTGTTCAATTTACGTCACTCCTATTTCAGATAGCGTATTGGGCTAAGCGGCATCTCAAAGCGCAAGAAATGGCGAGTGAAATGCACTATTAAACTTCTAGGGTAGGGCATACAGAGACCCGATTAGATCATTTTATATTATGATTAATTTAAGAATTCAGCGAAATTCTATCACATTTGCTCAATTTACGTCGCTCCTATTTTAGATAGCGTATTGGGCTAAGAGGCATCTCAACGCGCATGAAATGTCGAGTACAATGCACTATTAAGCTTCTATGATAGGGCTATCATAGACCCGATTATATCATTTTATATTATGGTTAATTTAAGAATTCAGCAAAATTCTATCACATTTGTTCAATTTACGTCGCTCCTATTTCAGATAGCATATTGGGCTAAGCGGCATCCCATGGCGCATGAAATGACGAGTGATTTGCACTATTAAACTTGTAGGGTAGGGCGAACAGAGACCCGATTAGATCATTTTACATTAAGGTTAATATAAGGATTCAGGGAAATTCTATCACATATGTTCAATTTACGTCGCTCCTATTTCAGATAACGTATTGGGCTAAGCGGCATCACAAAGCGCATGAAATGGCGAGTAAAATGCACTATTAAACTTCTAGGACAAGGCAATCAGAGACCCGATTAGATCATTTTATATTATGGTTAATTTAAAAATTCAGCAAAATTCTATTACATTTGTTCAATTTACGTCGCACCTATTTCAGATAGCGTACTGTGCTAGGCGGCATCTTAAATCGCGTGGAATGGCGAGTAAAATGCACTATTAAACTTCTACGGTAGGGCAATCAGAAACCCGATTAGATCATTTTATATTTTGGTTTATATAAGAATTCAGCGAAATTCTATCACATTTGTCCAATTTACGTCGCTCCTAATTCAGATAGCGTATTGGGCTAAGCGGCATCTCAAAGCGCATGAAATGGGGAGTACAATTCACTATTAAACTTCTAGGGTAGGGCAAACAGAGACCCGAGTAGATCATTTTATATTATGGTTAATTTAAGAATTCAGCGAAATTCTATCACATTTGTTCAATTTACGTAGCTCCTATTTCATACAGCGTACTGGGCTATACGGCATCTTAAAGCGCGTGGAATGGCGAGTAAAATGCAGTATTGAACTTCTATTATAGGGCAATCAGAGACCCGATTAGATCATTTTATATGTTGGTTAATATAAGAATTCAGCGAAATTCTATCACATTTGTTCAATTTTCGTCGCTCCTATTTCAGACAGCGTATTGGGCTAAGCGGCATCTTAAAGCGCGTGGAATGGCGAGTAAAATGCACTATTAAACTTCTATGATAGGGCAAACAGAGACCCGATTAGATCATTTTATATGTTGGTTAATATAAGTGTTCAGCGAAATTCTATCACATTTGTTCTATTTACGTCGCTCCTAATTCGGATAGCGTATTGGGCTAAGCTGCACCTCAAAGCGCATGAAATTGCGAGTAAAATGCACTATTAAACTTCTAGGGTAAGGCAAACAGAGACCCGATTAGATCATTTTATATTACGGTTAATATAAGAATTCAGCGCAATTCTATCACATTTGTTCAACTTACGTCGCTCCTATTTCAGATAGCGTATTGGGCTAAGCGGCGTCACAAAGCGTAAGAAATGGCGAGTAAAATGCACTATTACACTTCTAGGGTAGGGCCACCAGAGACCCGATTAGATCATTTTATATTATGGTTAATATAAGAATTCAGCGGAATTCTATCACATTTGTTCAATTTACGTCACTCCTATTTCAAATAGCGTATTGGGCTAAGTGGCATCTCAAAGCGCAAGAAATGGCGAGTGAAATGCACTATTAAACTTCTAGGGTAGGGCATACAGAGACCCGATTCGATCATTTTATATTATGATTAATTTAAGAATTCAGCGAAATTCTATCACATTTGTTCAATTTACGTCGCTCCTATTTCAGATACCGTACTGGGCTAGGCGGCATCTTAAAGCGCGTGGAATGGCGTGCAAAATGCACTATTAATCTTCTACGATAGGGCAATCAGAGACCCGAAGAGATCATTTTATATTTTGTTTAATATAAGATATCACGGAAATTCTATCACATTTGTTCAATTTACGTCGCTCCTATTTCAGATAGCGTATTTGGCTAAGTGGCATCTCAAGGCGCATGAAATGGCGAATAAAATGAACTGTTAAACTTCTAGGGTAGGGCAAACAGAGACCCGATTAGATCATTTTATATTATGGTTAATAAAAGAATTCAGCGAAATTCTATCACATTTGCTCAATTTGCGTCGCTCCTATTTCAGATAGCGTATTGGGCTAAGAGGCATCTCAACGCGCATGAAATGTCGAGTACAATGCACTATTAAGCTTCTATGATAGGGCTATCATAGAACCGATTAGATCATTTTATATTATGGTTAATTTAAGAATTCAGCAAAATTCTATCACATTTGTTCAATTTACGTCGCTCCCATTTCAGATAGCGTACTGGGCTAGGCGGCATCTTAAAGCGCGCGGAAGGACGAGTAAAATGCACTACTAAACTTCTATGGTAGGGCAATCAGAGACCCGATTAGATCATTTTACATTATGGTTAATAAAAGAATTCAGCCAAATTCTATCACATTTGTTCAATTTACTTCGCTCCTATTTCAGATAGCATATTGGGCTAAGCGGCATCCCGTGGCGCATGAAATGACGAGTGATTTGCACTATTAAACTTGTAGGGTAGGGCGAACAGAGACCCGATTAGATCATTTTACATTAAGGTTAATATAAGAATTCAGGGAAATTCTATCACATATGTTCAATTTACGTCGCTCCTATTTCAGATAGCGTATTGGGCTAAGCGGCATCTCAAAGCGCATGAAATGGCGAGTAAAATGCACTATTAAACTTCTAGGACAAGGCAATCAGAGACCCGATTAGATCATTTTATATTATGGTTAATTTAAAAATTCAGCAAAATTCTATTACATTTGTTCAATTTACGTCGCTCCTATTTCAGATACCGTACTGGGCTAGGCGGCATCTTAAAGCGCGTGGAATGGCGTGCAAAATGCACTATTAATCTTCTACGATAGGGCAATCAGAGACCCGAAGAGATCATTTTATATTTTGGTTTATATAAGAATTCAGCGAAATTCTATCACATTTGTCCAATTTACGTCGCTCCTAATTCAGATAGCGTATTGGGCTAAGCGGCATCTCAAAGCGCATGAAATGGCGCGTAAAATGCACTATCAAACTTCTAGGGTAGGGCAAACAGAGACCCGGTTAGATCATTTTATATTATGGTTAATTTAAGAATTCAGCAAAATTCTATCACATTTGTTCAATTTACGTCGCTCCCATTTCAGATAGCGTACTGGGATAGGCGGCACCTTAAAGCGCATGGAATGGCGAGTAAAATGCACTATTAAACTTCTAGGGTAGGGCAATCAGAGACCCGATTAGATCATTTTATATTTTGGTTCATATAAGGATTCAGGGAAATGCTATCACATTTGTTCAATTTACGTCGTTCCTATTTCAGATAGCTTATTGGGCTAACCGGCATCTCAAAGCGCATGAAATGACGAGTGAAATGCACTATTAAACTTCTAGGGTAGGGCGAACAGAGTCCCGTTTAGATCATTTTACATTAAGGTTAATATCAGAATTCAGCGAAATTCTATCACATTTGTTCAATTTACGTCGCTGATATTTCAGATAGCGTACTGGGCTAACCGGCATCTCAAAGCGCATGAAATGGCGAGTACAATGCACTATTAAGCTTCTATGATAGGGCTATCATAGACCCGATTAGATCATTTTATATTATGGTTAATTTAAGAATTCAGCAAAATTCTATCACATTTGTTCAATTTACGTCGTTCCTATTTCATATAGCGTACTGGGCTAAGCGGCATCTTAAAGCGCGTGGAATGGCGAGTAAAATGCACTATTAAACTTCTATGATAGGGCAATCAGAGACTCGATTAGATCATTTTATATTTTGTTTAATATAAGATTTCAGGGAAATTCTATCACATTTGTTCAATTTACGTCGCTCCTATTTCAGATATCGTATTGGGCTAAGCGGCATCTCAAAGCGAATGAAATGGCGAATAAAATGCACTATTAATCTTCTAGGCTAGGGCGAACAGAGACCCGATTAGATCATTTTACATTAAGGTTCATAAAAGAATTCAGCGAAATTCTATCACATTTGTTCATCCTACGTCGCTCCTATTTCAGATAGCTTATTGGGCTAAGCGGCAGCTCAAAGCGCATGAAATGGCGAGTAAAATGCACTATTAAACTTCTAGGGTAGGGCAATCAGAGACCCGATTAGATCATTTTATATTTTGGTTCATATAAGGATTCAGGGAAATTCTATCACATTTGTTCAATTTACGTCTCTCCTATTTCAGATAGCGTACTGGGCTAGGCGGCATCTTAAAGCGCGCGGAAGGACGAGTAAGATTCACTACTAAACTTCTATGGTAGGGCAATCAGAGACCCGATTAGATCATTTTACATTATGGTTAATAAAAGAATTCAGCCAAATTCTATCACATTTGTTCAATTTACGTCGCACCTATTTCAGATAGCGTACTGGGCTAGGCGGCATCTTAAAGCGCGTGGAATGGCGAGTAAAATGCACTATTAACCTTCTATGATAGGGCAATCAGAGACCCGATTAGATCAGTTTATATTTTGGTTAATATAAGAATTCAGCGTAATTCTATCACATTTGTTCAATTTACGTCGCTCCTATTTCAGATGGCGTACTGGGCTAGGCGGCATCTTAAAGCGCATGGCATGGCGAGTAAAATGCACTGTTAAGCTTCTATGATAGGGCAATCAGAGACCCGATTAGAACATTTTATATTTTGGTTAATATAAGAATTCAGCGTAATTCTATCACATTTGTTCAATTTACGTCTCTCCTATTTCAGATAGCCTACTGTGCTAGGCGGCATCTTAAATCGCGTGGAATGGCGAGTAAAATGCACTATTAACCTTCTACGATAGGGCAATCAGAGACCCGATTAGGTCATTTTATATTTTGGTTAACATAAGAATTCAGCGAAATTCTATCACATTTGTTCAACTTACGTCGCTCCTATTTCAGATAGCGCACTGGGCTAGGCGGCATCTTAAAGCGCGTGGAAGGGCGAGTAAAATGCACTACTAAACTTCTATGATAGGGCAATCAGAGACCCGATTAGATCATTTTACATTATGGTTAATAAAAGAATTCAGCGAAACTCTATCACATTTGTTCAATTTACATCGCTCCTACTTCAGATAGCGTATTGGGCTAAGCGGCAACTCAAAGGACATGAAATGACGAGTAAAATGCACTATTAAACTTCTAGGATAAGGCAAACAGAGACCCGATTAGATCATTTTACATTATGGTTAATAAAAGAATTCAGCAAAATTCTATCACATTTGTTCAATTTACATCGCTCCTATTTCAGGTAGCGTACTGGGCTAGGCGGCATCTTAAAGCGCGTGGAAGAGCGAGTAAAATGCACTATTAAACGTCTATGATAGGGCAAACAGAGACCCGATTACATCGTTTTATATTTTGTTTAATATAAGCTTTCAGGGAAATTCTATCACATTCGTTCAATTTACGTCGCTCCTATTTTAGATAGCGTACTGGGCTAAGCGGCATCTCAAAGCGCATGAAATGGCGAATAAAATGCACTTTTAAACTTCTAGGCTAGGGCGGAAAGAGACCCGATTAGATCAATTTATATTATGGTTAATTTAAGAATTCAGCGAAATTCTATGATATTTGTTCAATTTACGTCGCTCCTATTTCAGATAGCTTATTGGGCTAAGCGGCATCTCAAAGCGCATGAAATGACGAGTGAAATGCACTATTAATCTTCTTGGTTAGGCCGAACAAAGACCCGATTAGATCATTTTACATTAATGTTAATATAAGATTTCAGGGAAATTCTATCACATTTGTTCAATTTACGTCGGTCCTATTTCAGATAGCGTATTGGGCTAAGCGGCATCTCACAGCGCATGATATGACGTGTAAAATGCACTATTAAACTTCTAGGGTAGGGCAAACAGAGACCCGATTAGATCATTTAATATTATGGTTAATTTAAGAATTCAGCGAAATTCTATCACAGTTGTTCAACTTACGTCGCCCCTATATTAGATAGCGTACTGGGCTAGGAGGCATCTTAAAGCGCGTGGAATGGCGAGTAAAATGCACTATTAAACTTCTATGATAGGGCAATCAGAGACCCGATTAGATCATTTTATATTTTGGTTAATATAAGAATTCAGCGAAATTCTATAACATTTGTTCAATTTACGTCGCTCCTATTTCAGATAGCTTATTGGGCTAAGCGGCATCTCAAAACGCATGAAATGACGAGTGAAATGCACTATTAAACTTCTAGGGTAGGGCAAACAGAGACCCGGTTAGATCATTTTATATTATGGTTAATATAAGAATTCAGCGAAAATCTATCACATTTGTTCAATTTACATCGCTCCTATTTCAGGTAGCGTATTGGGCTAAGAGGCATCTCAAAGCGCATGAAATGACGAGTAAAATGCACTATTAAACTTCCATGATAGGGCAATCAGAGACCCGATTAGATCATTTTATATTTTGGTTAATATAAGAATTCAGCGAAATTCAATCACATTTGTTCTATTAACGTCGCTCCTATTTCAGATAGCTTATTGGGCTAAGCGGCATCTCAAAACGCATGAAATGACGGTAGTAAAATGAACTGTTAAACTTCTAGGGTAGGGCAAACAGAGACCCGATTAGATCATTTCATATTATGGTTAATTTAAGAATTCAGAAAATTCTATCACATTTGTTCAATTTACGTCGATCCTAATCCAGATAGCGTACTGGGCTAGGCGGCATCTTAAAGCGCGTGGAAGGGCGAGTAAAATGCACTACTAAGCTTCTATGATACGGCAATCAGAGACCCGATTAGATCATTTTATATTTTGGTTAATATAAGAATTCAGCGAAATTCTATCACATTTGTTCAATTCACGTCGCTCCTATTTCAGATAGCGTATTGGGCTAAACGGCATCCCGTGGCGCATAAAATGACGACTGATTTGCACTATTAAACTTCTAGGCTAGGGCGAACAGAGACCCGATTAGATCATTTTACATTAAGGTTCATAAAAGAATTCAGCGAAATTCTATCACATTTGTTCATCCTACGTCGTTCCTATTTCAGATAGCTTATTGGGCTATGCGGCAGCTCAAAGCGCATGAAATGGCGAGTAAAATGCACTATTAAACTTCTAGGGTATGGCAATCAGAGACCCGATTAGATCATTTTATATTTTGGTTCATATAAGGATTCAGGGAAATTCTATCACATTTGTTCAATTTACGTCTCTCCTATTTCAGATAGCGTACTGGGCTAGGCGGCATCTTAAAGCGCGCGGAAGGACGAGTACAATGCACTACTAAACTTCTATGGTAGGGCAATCAGAGACCTGATTAGATCATTTTACATTATGGTTAATAAAAGAATTCAGCCAAATTCTATCACATTTGTTCAATTCACTTCGCTCCTATTTCAGATAGCATATTGGGCTAAGCGACATCCCATGGCGCATGAAATGACGAGTGATTTGCACTATTAAACTTGTAGGGTAGGGCGAACAGAGTCCCGTTTAGATCATTTTACGTTAAGGTTAATATCAGAATTCAGCGAAATTCTATCACATTTGTTCATTTACGTCGTTGATATTTCAGATAGCGTACTGGGCTAAGCGGCATCTCAAAGCGCATGAAATGGCGAGTACAATGCACTATTAAGCTTCTATGATAGGGCTATCATAGACCCGATTAGATCATTTTATATTATGGTTAATTTAAGAATTCAGCAAAATTCTATCACATTTGTTCAATTTACGTCGCTCCTATTTCAGGTAGCTTATTGGGCTAAGCGGTATCTCAAAGCGGATGAAATGGCGAATAAAATGCACTATTAAACTTCTAGGGTAGGGCAAACAGAGACCCGATTAGATCATTTTATATTTTCGTTAATATAAGAATTCAGCGGAATTCTATCACATTTGTTCAATTTACGTCACTCCTATTTCAGATAGCGTATTGGGCTAAGCGGCATCTCAAAGCGCAAGAAATGGCGAGTGAAATGCACTATTAAACTTCTAGGGTAGGGCATACAGAGACCCGATTAGATCATTTTATATTATGATTAATTTAAGAATTCAGCGAAATTCTATCACATTTGTTCAATTTACGTCGCTCCTATTTCAGATACCGTACTGGGCTAGGCGGCATCTTAAAGCGCGTGGAATGGCGTGCAAAATGCACTATTAATCTTCTACGATAGGGCAATCAGAGACCCGAAGAGATCATTTTATATTTTGTTTAATATAAGATATCACGGAAATTCTATCACATTTGTTCAATTTACGTCGCTCCTATTTCAGATAGCGTATTTGGCTAAGTGGCATCTCAAGGCGCATGAAATGGCGAATAAAATGAACTGTTAAACTTCTAGGGTAGGGCAAACAGAGACCCGATTAGATCATTTTATATTATGGTTAATAAAAGAATTCAGCGAAATTCTATCACATTTGCTCAATTTGCGTCGCTCCTATTTCAGATAGCGTATTGGGCTAAGAGGCATCTCAACGCGCATGAAATGTCGAGTACAATGCACTATTAAGCTTCTATGATAGGGCTATCATAGAACCGATTAGATCATTTTATATTATGGTTAATTTAAGAATTCAGCAAAATTCTATCACATTTGTTCAATTTACGTCGCTCCCATTTCAGATAGCGTACTGGGCTAGGCGGCATCTTAAAGCGCGCGGAAGGACGAGTAAAATGCACTACTAAACTTCTATGGTAGGGCAATCAGAGACCCGATTAGATCATTTTACATTATGGTTAATAAAAGAATTCAGCCAAATTCTATCACATTTGTTCAATTTACTTCGCTCCTATTTCAGATAGCATATTGGGCTAAGCGGCATCCCATGGCGCATGAAATAACGAGTGATTTGCACTATTAAACTTGTAGGGTAGGGCGAACAGAGACCCGATTAGATCATTTTACATTAAGGTTAATATAAGAATTCAGGGAAATTCTATCACATATGTTCAATTTACGTCGCTCCTATTTCAGATAGCGTATTGGGCTAAGCGGCATCTCAAAGCGCATGAAATGGCGAGTAAAATGCACTATTAAACTTCTAGGACAAGGCAATCAGAGACCCGATTAGATCATTTTATATTATGGTTAATTTAAAAATTCAGCAAAATTCTATTACATTTGTTCAATTTACGTCGCTCCTATTTCAGATACCGTACTGGGCTAGGCGGCATCTTAAAGCGCGTGGAATGGCGTGCAAAATGCACTATTAATCTTCTACGATAGGGCAATCAGAGACCCGAAGAGATCATTTTATATTTTGTTTAATATAAGATATCACGGAAATTCTATCACATTTGTTCAATTTACGTCGCTCCTATTTCAGATAGCGTATTTGGCTAAGTGGCATCTCAAGGCGCATGAAATGGCGAATAAAATGCACTATTAAACTTCTAGGGTAGGGCAAACAGAGACCCGATTAGATCATTTTATATTATGGTTAATAAAAGAATTCAGCGAAATTCTATCACATTTGCTCAATTTGCGTCGCTCCTATTTCAGATAGCGTATTGGGCTAAGAGGCATCTCAACGCGCATGAAATGTCGAGTACAATGCACTATTAAGCTTCTATGATAGGGCTATCACAGACCCGATTATATCATTTTATATTATGGTTAATTTAAGAATTCAGCAAAATTCTATCACATTTGTTCAATTTACGTCGCTCCTATTTCAGACAGCGTACTGGGCTAGGGGGCACCTCAAAGCGCGTGGAATGGCGAGTAAAATGCACTATTAAACTTCTATGATAGGGCTATCAGAGACCCGATTAGATCATGTTATATTATGGTTAATTTAAGAATTCAGCAAAATTCTATCACATTTGTTCAATTTACGTCGCTCCCATTTCAGATAGCGTACTGGGCTAGGCGGCATCTTAAAGCGCGCGGAAGGACGAGTAAAATGCACTACTAAACTTCTATGGTAGGGCAATCAGAGACCCGATTAGATCATTTTACATTATGGTTAATAAATGAATTCAGCCAAATTCTATCACATTTGTTCAATTTACTTCGCTCCTATTTCAGACAGCATATTGGGCTAAGCGGCATCCCATGGCGCATGAAATGACGAGTGATTTGCACTATTAAACTTGTAGGGTAGGGCGAACAGAGACCCGATTAGATCATTTTACATTAAGGTTAATATAAGAATTCAGTGAAATTCTATCACATATGTTCAATTTACGTCGCTCCTATTTCAGATAGCGTATTGGGCTAAGCGGCATCTCAAAGCGCATGAAATGGCGAGTAAAATGCACTATTAAACTTCTAGGACAAGGCAATCAGAGACCCGATTAGATCATTTTATATTATGGTTAATTTAAAAATTCAGCAAAATTCTATTACATTTGTTCAATTTACGTCGCTCCCATTTCAGATAGCGTACTGGGATATGCGGCACCTTAAAGCGCATGGAATGGCGAGTAAAATGCACTATTAAACTTCTAGGGTAGGGCAATCAGAGACCCGATTAGATCATTTTATATTTTGGTTCATATAAGGATTCAGGGAAATGCTATCACATTTGTTCAATTTACGTCGTTCCTATTTCAGATAGCTTATTGGGCTAACCGGCATCTCAAAGCGCATGAAATGGCGAGTGAAATGCACTATTAAACTTCTAGGGTAGGGCGAACAGAGTCCCGTTTAGATCATTTTACATTAAGGTTAATATCAGAATTCAGCGAAATTCTATCACATTTGTTCAATTTACGTCGCTGATATTTCAGATAGCGTACTGGGCTAACCGGCATCTCAAAGCGCATGAAATGGCGAGTACAATGCACTATTAAGCTTCTATGATAGGGCTATCATAGACCCGATTAGATCATTTTATATTATGGTTAATTTAAGAATTCAGCAAAATTCTATCACATTTGTTCAATTTACGTCGTTCCTATTTCATATAGCGTACTGGGCTAAGCGGCATCTTAAAGCGCGTGGAATGGCGAGTAAAATGCACTATTAAACTTCTATGATAGGGCAATCAGAGACTCGATTAGATCATTTTATATTTTGTTTAATATAAGATTTCAGGGAAATTCTATCACATTTGTTCGATTTACGTCGCTCCTATTTCAGATATCGTATTGGGCTAAGCGGCATCTCAAAGCGAATGAAATGGCGAATAAAATGCACTATTAATCTTCTAGGCTAGGGCGAACAGAGACCCGATTAGATCATTTTACATTAAGGTTCATAAAAGAATTCAGCGAAATTCTATCACATTTGTTCATCCTACGTCGCTCCTATTTCAGATAGCTTATTGGGCTAAGCGGCAGCTCAAAGCGCATGAAATGGCGAGTAAAATGCACTATTAAACTTCTAGGGTAGGGCAATCAGAGACCCGATTAGATCATTTTATATTTTGGTTCATATAAGGATTCAGGGAAATTCTATCACATTTGTTCAATTTACGTCTCTCCTATTTCACATAGCGTACTGGGCTAGGCGGCATCTTAAAGCGCGCGGAAGGACGAGTAACATTCACTACTAAACTTCTATGGTAGGGCAATCAGAGACCCGATTAGATCATTTTACATTATGGTTAATAAAAGAATTCAGCCAAATTCTATCACATTTGTTCAATTTACGTCGCACCTATTTCAGATAGCGTACTGGGCTAGGCGGCATCTTAAAGCGCGTGGAATGGCGAGTAAAATGCACTATTAACCTTCTATGATAGGGCAATCAGAGACCCGATTAGATCAGTTTATATTTTGGTTAATATAAGAATTCAGCGTAATTCTATCACATTTGTTCAATTTACGTCGCTCCTATTTCAGATGGCGTACTGGGCTAGGCGGCATCTTAAAGCGCATGGCATGGCGAGTAAAATGCACTGTTAAGCTTCTATGATAGGGCAATCAGAGACCCGATTAGAACATTTTATATTTTGGTTAATATAAGAATTCAGCGTAATTCTATCACATTTGTTCAATTTACGTCACTCCTGTTTCAGATAGCGTATTGGGGTAAGCGGCAACGCAAAGCGCATGAAATGGCGAGTAAAATGCACCATTAAACTTCTAGGGTAAGGCAAACAGAGACCCGATTAGATCATTTTATATTATGGTTAATTTAAGAATTAAGCAAAATTCTATCACATTTGTTCAATTTACGTCGCTCCTATTTTAGATAGCGTATTGGGCTAAGCGGCATCTCAAAGCGCATGAAGTGGCGAATAAAATGCACTATTAAACTTCTAGGATAAGGCAAACAGAGACCCGATTAGATCATTTTATATTACGGTTAATATAAGAATTCAGCGTAATTCTATCTCATTTGTTCAATTTACGTCGCTCCTATTTCAGATAGCCTACTGGGCTAGGCGGCATCTTAAAGCGCGTGGAATGCCGAGTAAAATGCACTATTAACCTTCTATGATAGGGCAATCAGATACCCGATTAGATCATTTTATATTTTGGTTAATATAAGAATTCAGCGAAATTCTATCACATTTGTTCAATTTACGTCGCTCCTATTACTTATAGCGTATTGGGCTAAGCGGCATCTCAAAGCGCATGAAATGGCGAATAAAATGCACTATTATACTTCTAGGCTAGGGCGAACAGAGACCCGATTAGATCATTTTACATTATGGTTAAGAAAGAATTCAGCGGAATTCTATCACATTTGTTTAATTTACATCGCTCCTATTTCAGATAGCGTATTGGGCTAAGCGGCATCTGAAAGCGCATGAAATGACGATTGAAATGCACTATTAAACTTATAGGGTAACACAAACAGAGACGCGGTTAGATCATTTTATACTACGGTTAATATAAGAATTCAGCGTAATTCTATCACATTTGTTCAATTTACGTCTCTCCTATTTCAGATAGCCTACTGTGCTAGGCGGCATCTTAAATCGCGTGGAATGGCGAGTAAAATGCACTATTAACCTTCTACGATAGGGCAATCAGAGACCCGATTAGGTCATTTTATATTTTGGTTAACATAAGAATTCAGCGAAATTCTATCACATTTGTTCAACTTACGTCGCTCCTATTTCAGATAGCGCACTGGGCTAGGCGGCATCTTAAAGCGCGTGGAAGGGCGAGTAAAATGCACTACTAAACTTCTATGATAGGGCAATCAGAGACCCGATTAGATCATTTTACATTATGGTTAATAAAAGAATTCAGCGAAACTCTATCACATTTGTTCAATTTACATCGCTCCTACTTCAGATAGCGTATTGGGCTAAGCGGCAACTCAAAGGACATGAAATGACGAGTAAAATGCACTATTAAACTTCTAGGATAAGGCAAACAGAGACCCGATTAGATCATTTTACATTATGGTTAATAAAAGAATTCAGCAAAATTCTATCACATTTGTTCAATTTACATCGCTCCTATTTCAGGTAGCGTACTGGGCTAGGCGGCATCTTAAAGCGCGTGGAAGAGCGAGTAAAATGCACTATTAAACGTCTATGATAGGGCAAACAGAGACCCGATTACATCGTTTTATATTTTGTTTAATATAAGCTTTCAGGGAAATTCTATCACATTCGTTCAATTTACGTCGCTCCTATTTTAGATAGCCTACTGGGCTAAGCGGCATCTCAAAGCGCATGAAATGGCGAATAAAATGCACTTTTAAACTTCTAGGCTAGGGCGGAAAGAGACCCGATTAGATCAATTTATATTATGGTTAATTTAAGAATTCAGCGAAATTCTATGATATTTGTTCAATTTACGTCGCTCCTATTTCAGATAGCTTATTGGGCTAAGCGGCATCTCAAAGCGCATGAAATGACGAGTGAAATGCACTATTAATCTTCTTGGTTAGGCCGAACAAAGACCCGATTAGATCATTTTACATTAATGTTAATATAAGATTTCAGGGAAATTCTATCACATTTGTTCAATTTACGTCGGTCCTATTTCAGATAGCGTATTGGGCTAAGCGGCATCTCACAGCGCATGATATGACGTGTAAAATGCACTATTAAACTTCTAGGGTAGGGCAAACAGAGACCCGATTAGATCATTTAATATTATGGTTAATTTAAGAATTCAGCGAAATTCTATCACAGTTGTTCAATTTACGTCGCCCCTATATTAGATAGCGTACTGGGCTAGGAGGCATCTTAAAGCGCGTGGAATGGCGAGTAAAATGCACTATTAAACTTCTATGATAGGGCAATCAGAGACCCGATTAGATCATTTTATATTTTGGTTAATATAAGAATTCAGCGAAATTCTATAACATTTGTTCAATTTACGTCGCTCCTATTTCAGATAGCTTATTGGGCTAAGCGGCATCTCAAAACGCATGAAATGACGAGTGAAATGCACTATTAAACTTCTAGGGTAGGGCAAACAGAGACCCGGTTAGATCATTTTATATTATGGTTAATATAAGAATTCAGCGAAAATCTATCACATTTGTTCAATTTACATCGCTCCTATTTCAGGTAGCGTATTGGGCTAAGAGGCATCTCAAAGCGCATGAAATGACGAGTAAAATGCACTATTAAACTTCCATGATAGGGCAATCAGAGACCCGATTAGATCATTTTATATTTTGGTTAATATAAGAATTCAGCGAAATTCAATCACATTTGTTCTATTAACGTCGCTCCTATTTCAGATAGCTTATTGGGCTAAGCGGCATCTCAAAACGCATGAAATGACGAGTAAAATGAACTGTTAAACTTCTAGGGTAGGGCAAACAGAGACCCGATTAGATCATTTCATATTATGGTTAATTTAAGAATTCAGAAAATTCTATCACATTTGTTCAATTTACGTCGATCCTAATCCAGATAGCGTACTGGGCTAGGCGGCATCTTAAAGCGCGTGGAAGGGCGAGTATAATGCACTACTAAGCTTCTATGATACGGCAATCAGAGACCCGATTAGATCATTTTATATTTTGGTTAATATAAGAATTCAGCGAAATTCTATCACATTTGTTCAATTCACGTCGCTCCTATTTCAGATAGCGTATTGGGCTAAACGGCATCCCGTGGCGCATAAAATGACGACTGATTTGCACTATTAAACTTCTAGGCTAGGGCGAACAGAGACCCGATTAGATCATTTTACATTAAGGTTCATAAAAGAATTCAGCGAAATTCTATCACATTTGTTCATCCTACGTCGTTCCTATTTCAGATAGCTTATTGGGCTATGCGGCAGCTCAAAGCGCATGAAATGGCGAGTAAAATGCACTATTAAACTTCTAGGGTATGGCAATCAGAGACCCGATTAGATCATTTTATATTTTGGTTCATATAAGGATTCAGGGAAATTCTATCACATTTGTTCAATTTACGTCTCTCCTATTTCAGATAGCGTACTGGGCTAGGCGGCATCTTAAAGCGCGCGGAAGGACGAGTACAATGCACTACTAAACTTCTATGGTAGGGCAATCAGAGACCTGATTAGATCATTTTACATTATGGTTAATAAAAGAATTCAGCCAAATTCTATCACATTTGTTCAATTCACTTCGCTCCTATTTCAGATAGCATATTGGGCTAAGCGACATCCCATGGCGCATGAAATGACGAGTGATTTGCACTATTAAACTTGTAGGGTAGGGCGAACAGAGTCCCGTTTAGATCATTTTACGTTAAGGTTAATATCAGAATTCAGCGAAATTCTATCACATTTGTTCATTTACGTCGTTGATATTTCAGATAGCGTACTGGGCTAAGCGGCATCTCAAAGCGCATGAAATGGCGAGTACAATGCACTATTAAGCTTCTATGATAGGGCTATCATAGACCCGATTAGATCATTTTATATTATGGTTAATTTAAGAATTCAGCAAAATTCTATCACATTTGTTCAATTTACGTCGCTCCTATTTCAGGTAGCTTATTGGGCTAAGCGGTATCTCAAAGCGGATGAAATGGCGAATAAAATGCACTATTAAACTTCTAGGGTAGGGCAAACAGAGACCCGATTAGATCATTTTATATTTTCGTTAATATAAGAATTCAGCGGAATTCTATCACATTTGTTCAATTTACGTCACTCCTATTTCAGATAGCGTATTGGGCTAAGCGGCATCTCAAAGCGCAAGAAATGGCGAGTGAAATGCACTATTAAACTTCTAGGGTAGGGCAAACAGAGACCCGATTAGATCATTTTATATTATGATTAATTTAAGAATTCAGCGAAATTCTATCACATTTGTTCAATTTACGTCGCTCCTATTTCAGATACCGTACTGGGCTAGGCGGCATCTTAAAGCGCGTGGAATGGCGTGCAAAATGCACTATTAATCTTCTACGATAGGGCAATCAGAGACCCGAAGAGATCATTTTATATTTTGTTTAATATAAGATATCACGGAAATTCTATCACATTTGTTCAATTTACGTCGCTCCTATTTCAGATAGCGTATTTGGCTAAGTGGCATCTCAAGGCGCATGAAATGGCGAATAAAATGCACTATTAAACTTCTAGGGTAGGGCAAACAGAGACCCGATTAGATCATTTTATATTATGGTTAATAAAAGAATTCAGCGAAATTCTATCACATTTGCTCAATTTGCGTCGCTCCTATTTCAGATAGCGTATTGGGCTAAGAGGCATCTCAACGCGCATGAAATGTCGAGTACAATGCACTATTAAGCTTCTATGATAGGGCTATCATAGACCCGATTAGATCATTTTATATTATGGTTAATTTAAGAATTCAGCAAAATTCTATCACATTTGTTCAATTTACGTCGCTCCTATTTCAGATAGCGTACTGGGCTAGGGGGCACCTCAAAGCACGTGGAATGGCGAGTAAAATGCACTATTAAACTTCTATGATAGGGCAATCAGAGACCCGATTAGATCATTTTATATTATGGTTAATTTAAGAATTCAGCAAAATTCTATCACATTTGTTCAATTTACGTCGCTCCCATTTCAGATAGCGTACTGGGCTAGGCGGCATCTTAAAGCGCGCGGAAGGACGAGTAAAATGCACTACTAAACTTCTATGGTAGGGCAATCAGAGACCCGATTAGATCATTTTACATTATGGTTAATAAAAGAATTCAGCCAAATTCTATCACATTTGTTCAATTTACATCGCTCCTATTTCAGATAGCATATTGGGCTAAGCGGCATCCCATGGCGCATGAAATGACGAGTGATTTGCACTATTAAACTTGTAGTGTAGGGCGAACAGAGACCCGATTAGATCATTTTACATTAAGGTTAATATAAGAATTCAGGGAAATTCTATCACATATGTTCAATTTACGTCGCTCCTATTTCAGATAGCGTATTGGGCTAAGCGGCATCTCAAAGCGCATGAAATGGCGAGTAAAATGCACTATTAAACTTCTAGGACAAGGCAATCAGAGACCCGATTAGATCATTTTATATTATGGTTAATTTAAAAATTCAGCAAAATTCTATTACATTTGTTCAATTTACGTCGCACCTATTTCAGATAGCGTACTGTGCTAGGCGGCATCTTAAAGCGCGTGGAATGGCGAGTAAAATGCACTATTAAACTTCTACGGTAGGGCAATCAGAAACCCGATTAGATCATTTTATATTTTGGTTTATATAAGAATTCAGCGAAATTCTATCACATTTGTCCAATTTACGTCGCTCCTAATTCAGATAGCGTATTGGGCTAAGCGGCATCTCAAAGCGCATGAAATGGGGAGTAAAATTCACTATTAAACTTCTAGGGTAGGGCAAACAGAGACCCGAGTAGATCATTTTATATTATGGTTAATTTAAGAATTCAGCGAAATTCTATCACATTTGTTCAATTTACGTAGCTCCTATTTCAGATAGCGTACTGGGCTATCCGGCATCTTAAAGAGCATGGAATGGCGAGTAAAATGCAGTATTGAACTTCTATGATAGGGCAATCAGAGACCCGATTAGATCATTTTATATGTTGGTTAATATAAGAATTCAGCGAAATTCTATCACATTTGTTCTATTTACGTCGCTCCTAATTCAGATAGCGTATTGGGCTAAGCGGCATCTCAAAGCGCATGAAATGGCGCGTAAAATGCACTATTAAACTTCTAGGGTAAGGCAAACAGAGACCCGATTAGATCATTTTATATTACGCTTAATATAAGAATTCAGCGCAATTCTATCACATTTGTTCAACTTACGTCGCTCCTATTTCAGATAGCGTATTGGGCTAAGCGGCGTCACAAAGCGTAAGAAATGGCGAGTAAAATGCACTATTAAACTTCTAGGGTAGGGCCACCAGAGACCCGATTAGATCATTTTATATTATGGTTAATTTAAGAATTCAGCAAAATTCTATCACATTTGTTCAATTTACGTCGCTGCTATTTCAGATAGCGTACTGGGCTAGGCGGCATCTTAAAGCGCGTGGAATGACGAGTAAAATGTACTATTAAACTTCTGTGATAGGGCAATCAGAGACCCGATTATATCGTTTTATATTTTGGTTAATATAAGAATTCAGCGAAATTCTATCAATTCGCTCAATTTACGTCGCTCCTATTTCAGGTAGCGTATTGGGCTGAGCGGCATCTCAAAGTGCATTAAATGACGAGTGACATGCACTATTAAACTTCTAGTGTAGGGCGAACAGTGACCCGATTAGATCATTTTACATTATGGTTAATATAAGAATTCAGCGAAATTCTATCACATTTGTTCAATTTACGTCGATCCAATTTCAGATAGCGTACTGGGCAAGGCGGCATCTTAAAGCGCATGGAATGGCGAGTAAAATGCACTATTAATCTTCTATGATAGGGCAATCAGAGACTAGATTAGATCATTTCATATTATGGTTAATTTACGTATTCATCAAAATTCTATCACATTTGTTCAATCTACGTCGCTCCTATTTCAGATAGCGTATTTGGCTAAGCGGCATCTCAAAGCGCATGAACTGACGAGTGAAATGCACTATTAATCTTCTAGGTTAGGGCGAACAGAAACCCGATTAGATCATACCACATTCTTGTTAATATAAGAATTCAGCGAAATTCTATCAATTTGTTCAATTTCCGTCGCTCCTATTTCAGATAGCGTATTGGGCTAACCGGCATCTCAAAGCGCATGAAATGACGAGTGAAATGCACTATTAAACTTCTAGGGTATGGCGAAGAGGGACCCGATTAGATCATTCTACATTATGGTTAATACAAGAATTCATTGAAATTCTATCACATTTGTTCAATTTACGTCGCTCCTATTTCAGATAGCGTATTGGGCTAGGCGGCATCTTAAAGCGCCTGGAATGGCGAGTGAAATGCACTATTAACCTTCTATGATAGGGCAATCAGAGACCAGATTAGATGATTTTATATTTTGGTTAATATAAGAATTTAGCGAAATTCTATCACATTTGTTCAATTTACGTCGCTCCTATTTCAGACAGCGTATTGGACTAAGCGGCATCTCAAAGCGCATGATATGACGAATGAAATGCAGTATTAGACTTCTAGGGTAGGGCGAACAGTGACCCAATTAGATCATTTTACATTATGGTTAATATAAGAATTCAGCGAAATTCTGTCACATTCGTTAAATTTACGTCGCTCCTATTACAGATAGCGTATTGGGCTAAGCGGCATCTCAAAGCGCATTAAATGGCGAATAAGATGCACTATTAAACTTCTATGATCGGGCAATCAGAGACCCGATTATATCGTTTTATATTTTGGTTAATACAAGAATTCAGCGAAATTCTATCAATTTGTTCAATTTACGTCGCTCCTATTTCAGATAGCGTACTGGGCTAGGCGGCATCTTAATGCGCCTGGAATTTTAAGTAAAATGCACTATTAAATTTCCACGATAGGGCAATCAGAGACCCGATTAGATCATTTTACATTAAGGTTAATATAAGAATTCAGCGAAATTCTATCACATTTGTTCAAGTTACGTCGCTCCTATTTCAGATAGCGTATTGGGCTAAGCGGCATCTCAAAGCGCATGAAATGGCGAGTAAAATGCGCTATGAAACTTCTAGGGTACGGCGAACAGAGACCCGATTAGATCATTTTATATTATGGTTAATTCAAGAATTCAGCAAAATTCTATCACATGTGTTCAATTTACGTCGCTCCTATTTCGGATAGCGTATTGGGCTAAGCGGAACCTCGAAGCGCATGAAATGGGGAGTGAAATGCACTATCAAACTTCTAGGATAAGGCAAACAGAGGCCCGAATAGATCATTTTATATTACGGTTAATATAAGAATCCAGCGTAATTCTATCACATTTGTTCAATTTACGTCGCTCCTATTTAAGATAGCCTACTGGGCTAGGCGGCATCTTAAAGCGCGTGGAATGGCGAGTAAAGTGGACTATTAAACTTCTAGGGTAAGGCAAACAGAGACCCGATTCGATCATTTAATATTACGGTTAATAAAAGAATTCAGTGAAATTCTATCACATTTGTTCAATTTACGTCGCTCCTATTTCACATAGCGTATTGGGCAAAGCTGCATCTCAAAGCGCATGAAATGGCGAGTAAAATGCACTATTAAATTTCTAGGGTAGGGCAAACAGAGACCCGATTAGATCATTTTATATTATGGTTAATTTAAGAATTCAGCAAAATTCTATCACATTCGCTCAATTTACGTCGCTCCTATTTCTGATAGCATACTGGGCTAAGCGGCATCTCAAAGCGCATGAAATGTCGAGTGAAATGCACTATTAAACTTCTAGGGTAAGGCAAACAGAGACCCGATCAGATCATTTTATATTACGGTTAATATAAGAATTCAGCGTAATTCTATCGCATTTGTTCAATTTACGTCGCTCCTATTTCAGATTGCGTATTGGGCTAAGCGGCATCTCAAAGCGCATGAAATGGCGAGTGAAATGCACTATTAAACTTCTAGGGTAAGTCAAACAGAGACCCGATTAGATCATTTTATATTACGGTTAATTTAAGAATTCAGCGAAATTCTATCACATTTCTTCAAATTACGTCGCTCCTATTTCAGATAGCGTATTGGGCTAAGCGGCATCTCAAAGCGCATGAAATGGCGAGTAAAATGCACTAATAAACTTCTAGGGTAAGGCAAACAGAGACCCGATTAGATCATTTTATATTACGGTTAATAAATGAATTCAGCGTAATTCTATCACATGTGTTCAATTTACGTCGCTCCTATTTCAGATAGCGTATTGTGCTAAGCGGCATCTCAAAGCGCATGAAATGGCGAGTAAAATGCACCTGTTAAACTTCTGGGGTAGGGCAAACAGAGACCCGATCAGATCATCTTATATTTTGGTTCATATAAGAATTCAGCGAAATTCTATCACATTTGTTCAATTTACGTCGTTCCTATTTCAGATAGCGTATTGGGCTAAGCGGCATCTCAAAGCGCATGAAATGGCGAGTAAAATGGACCATGAAACTTCTACGGTAGGGTAAACAGAGACCCGATTAGATCATTTTATATTACGGTTAATATAAGAATTCAGCAAAATTCTATCACATTTGTTCAGTGTGTGTCGCTCCTATTTCAGATAGCTTATTGGGCTAAGCGGCATCTCAAAGCGCATGATATGACGAGTGTAATGCACCATTAAACTTCTAGGGTAGGGCAAACAGAGACGCGATGAGATCATTTTATATTATGGTTAATTTAACAATTCAGCGAAATTCTATCACATTTGTTCAATTTACGTGGCTCCTATTTCAGATAGCGTATTGGGCTAAGCGGCATCTCAAAGCGCATGAAATGGCGAGGAAAATGCACTATTAAACTTCTAGGGTAAGGCAAACAGAGACCAGATTAGATCATTTTATATTACGGTTAATATAAGAATGCAGCGTAATTATATCAGATTTGTTCAATTTACATCGCTCCTATTTCAGATGGCGCACTGGGCTAGGCGGCATCTTAAAGCGCATGAAATGGCGAGGAAGATGCACTATTAAACTTCTAGGGTAGGGCAAACAGAGATCCGATTACATCATTTTATATTACGTTTAATATAAGAATTCAGCGTAATTATATCACATTTGTTCAATTTACGTCGCTCCTATTTCATATAGCGTACTGGGCTAGGCGGCATCTTAAAGCGCGTGGAATGGCGAGTAAAATGCAATATTAACCTTCTATGATAGGGCAATCAGAGACCAGATTAGATCATCTTATATTTTGGATAATATAAGGATTCAGCGAAATTCTATCACATTTGTTCAATTTACGTCGCTCCTATTTCAGATAGCGTATTGGGCTAAGCGGCATCTCGAAGCGCATGAAATGGCGAGTAAAATGCACTATTAAACGTCTAGGGTAGGGCAAACAGAGACCCGATTACATCATTTTATATTATGGTTAATTTAAGAATTCAGCATAATTCTATCACATTTGTTCAATTTACGTGGCTCCTATTTCAGATGGCGTACTGGGCTAGGCGGCATCTTAAAGCGCGTGGAATGTCGAGTAAAATGCAATATTAACCTTCTATGATAGGGCAATCCGAGACCCGATTAGATCATTTTAAATTTTGTTTAATAGAAGAATGCAGCGAAATTCTATCACATTTGTTCAATTTACGTTGCTCCTATTTCAGATAGCGTATTGGGCTAGGCGGCATCTCAAAGCGCATGAAATGACGAGCGACATGCACTATTAAACTTCTAGGGTAGGGCGAACAGAGACCCGATTAGATCATTTTATATTTTGGTTTATATAAGAATTCAGCGAAATGCTATCACATTTGTTCAATTTACGTCTCTCCTGTTTCAGATAGCGTAATGGGCTAACCGGCATCTCAAAGCGCATGAAATGGCGAGTGAAATGCACTATTAAGCTTCTAAGGTAGGGCAAACAGAGACCCGATTAGATCATTTTATATTACGGTTAATATAAGAATTCAGCGTAATTCTATCACATTTGTTCAATTTACGTCGCTCCTATTTCAGATCGCGTACTGGGCTAGGCGGCATCTTAAAGCGCGTGGAATGGCGCGTAAAATGCACTATTAAACTTCTATGATAGGGCAATCAGAGACCCGATTAGATCATTTTATATTTTGGTTAATATAAGAATTCAGTGAAATTCTATCACATTCGTTCAATTTACGTTGCTCCTATTTCAGATAGCTTATTGGGATAGGCGGCATCTCAAAGCGCATGCAATGACGAGTGAAATGCACTATTAAACTTCTAGGGTATGGCAACCAGAGACCCCATTAGATCATTTTATATTACCGTTAATATAAGAATTCAGCATAATTCTATCACATTTGTTCAACTTACGTCGCTCCTATTTCAGATAGCGTACTGCGCTGGGCGGCATCTTAAAGCGCGTGGAAGGGCGAGTAAAATGCACTACTAAACTTCTATGAGAGGGCAATCAGAGACCCAATTAGATCATTTTATATTTTGTTTAATATAAGATTTCAGTGGAAATTCTATCACATTTGTTTAATTTACGTCGCTCCTATTACAGATAGCGTATTGGGCTAAGCGGAATCTCAAAGCGCATGAAATGGCGAATAAAATGCACTATTAAACTTCTAGGCTAGGACGAACGGAGACGCGATTAGATCATTTTACAATATGGTTAATAAACGAATTCAGGGAAATTCTATCACATTTGTTCAATTTACATCGCTCCTATTTCTGATAGCGTATTGGGCTAAGCGGCAACTCAAAGCGCATGAGATGGCGAGTAAAATGCACTGTTAAACTACTAGGATAAGGCAAACAGCGACCCGATTAGGTCATTTTATATTACGGTTAATATAAGAATTCAGCGTAATTCTATCACATTTGTTCAACTTACGTCACTCCTATTTCAGATAGCGGACTGGGCTAGGCGGCATATTAAAGCGCGTGGAAGGGCGAGTAAAATGCACTGCTCAACTTCTATGATAGGGCAATCGAGGGCCCGATTAAATCATTTTATATTATGGTTAATTTAAGAATTCAGCGTAATTCTATCACATTTGTTCAATTTACGTTGCTCCTATTTCGGATAGCATATTGGGCTAAGCGGCATCTCAAAGCGCATGAAATGACGAGTGAAATGCACTATTAAACTTCTAGGGTAGGGCGAACAGAGACCCAATTAGATCAATTTACATTAAGATTAATATAAGAATTCAGCGAAATTCTATCACATTTGTTCAATTTACGTCGCTCAAATTTCAGATAGCGTACTGCGCTAGGCGGCATCTTAAAGCGCGTGGAATGGCGAGTAACATGCACTACTAAACTTCTATGATAGGGCAATCAGAGACCCGATTAGATCATTGTATATTTTGTTTAATATAAGATTTCAGGGAAATTCTATCACATTTGTTCAATTTACGTCGCTCCTATTTCAGATAGCAAATTGTGCTAAGCGGTATCTCGAAGCGCGTGGAATGGCGAGTAAAATTCACTATTAAACATCTATGACAGGGCAATCAGAGACCCGATTAGATCATTTTATATTTTGGTGAATATAAGAATTCAGCGAAATGCTATCACATTTGTTCAATTTACGTCGCTCCTATTTCAGATAGCGTATTGGGCTAAGCGGCAACTCAAAGCGCATGAAACGGCGAGTAAAATGCACTATTAAACTTCTAGGGTAGGGCAAACAGAGACCCGATTAGATCATGTTATATTACGGTTAATATAAGAATGCAGCGTAATTCTATCAGATTTGTTAAATATACGTCGCTCCTATTTCAGATGGCGTACTGGGCAAGGCGGCATCTTAAAGCGCGTGGAATGGCGAGTAGGATGCACTATTAAACTTCTAGGGTAGGTCAAACAGAGACCCGATTAGATCATTTTATATTATGGTTAATTTAAGAATTCAGCAAAATTCTATCACATTTGTTCAATTAACGTCGCTCCTATTTCAGATAGCGTATTGGGCTAAGCGGCATCTCAAAGCGCATGAAATGTCGAGTGCAATGCACTATTAAACTTCTAGGGTAGGGCGAACAGAGACCCGATTAGATCATTTTACATTATGGTTAATAAAAGAATTCAGCGAAATTCTATCACATTCGTTCAAGTTACATCGTTCCTATTTCAGATAGCGTATTGGGCGAAGCGGCATCTCAAAGGGCATGAAATGACGAGTAAAATGCACTATTTTAACTTCTAGGGTAGGGCAAACAGAGACCCGATTAGATCATTTTATATTATGGTTAATTTAAGGATTCAGCGAAATTCTATCACATTAGTTCAATTTACATCGCTCCTATTTCAGATAGCGTATTGGGCTAAGCGGCAACTCAAAACGCATGAAACGGCGAGTAAAATGCAATGTTAAACTTCTAGGGTAGGGCAAACAGTTAGCCGATTAGATCATTTTATATTATGGTTAATTTAAGAATTCAGCGTAATTCTATCACATTTGTTCAATTTACGTTGCTCCTATTGCAGATAGCTTATTGGGCTAAGCGGTATCTCAAAGCGCGTGGAATGGCGAGTAAAATGCACTATTAAACTTCTAGGCTAGGGCGAACAGAGACGCGATTAGATCATTTTACACTATGGTTAATCAAAGAATTCAGCGGAATTCTATCACATTTGCTCAATTTACATCGCTCCTATTTCAAATAGCGTATTGGGCTAAGAGGCATCTCAAAGCGCATGAAATGGCGAGTAAAATGCACTATTAAACTTCTAGGCTAGGGCGAACAGAGACGCGATTAGATCATTTTACATTATGGTTAATAAAAGAATTCAGGGAAATACTATCACATTTGTTCAATTTACATCGCTCCTATTTCAGATAGCGTATTGGGCTAAGCGGCATCTCAAAGCGCATGAAATGGCGAGTAAAATGCAGTATTAAACTTCTATGATAGGGCAATCAGAGACCCGATTAGATCATTTTATATTATGATTAATTTAAGAATTCAGCAAGATTCTATCATATTTGTTCAATTTACGTCGTTCCTATTTCACATAGCGATCTGGGCTTGGCGGCATCTTAAAGCGCGTGGCATGGCGAGTAAAATGCACTCTTAAACTTCTTTGATAGGGCAATCAGAGACCCGATTAGATCATTTTATATTTTGTTTAATATAAGAATTCAGCGATATTCTATCACATTTGTTCAATTTAGGTCGCTCCTATTTCAGATAGCTTATTGGGCTAAGCGGCATCTCAAAGCGCATGTAATGACGAGTGAAATGCACTATTAAACTTCTAGGGTAGGGCGAACAGAGACCCGATTAGATCATTTTATATTATGGTTAATTTAAGAATTCCGCAAAATTCTATCACATTTGTTCAATTAACGTCGCTCCTATTTCAGATACCGTACTGGGCTAGGCGGCATCTGAAAGCGCATGAAATGGCGAGTAAAATTCAATATTAACCTTCCATGATAGGGCAATCAGAGACCAGATTAGAGCATCTTATATTTTGGTTAATATAAGTATTCAGCAAAATTCTATCACATTTGTTGAATTTACGTCGCTCCTATTTCACACAGCGTATTGGGCTAAGCGGCATCTGAAAGCGCATGAAATGGCGAGTAAAATACACTATTAAACTTCTATGATACGGCAATCAGAGACCAGATTAGATCATCTTATATTTCGGTTAATATAAGAATACAGCGTAATTCTATCACATTTGTACAATTTACGTCCCTCCTATTTCAGATAGCGTACTGGGCTAGGCGGCATCTGAAAGCCCGTGGAATGGCGAGTAAAATGCACTATTAACCTTCTATGATAGGGCAATCAGAGACCCGATTAGATCATTTTATATTTTGGTTAATATAAGAATTCAGCGAAATGCTATCACATTTGTTCAATTTACGTCGCTCCTATTTCAGATAGCGTATTGGGCTAAGCGGCAGCTCAAAGCGCATGAAATGGCGAATAAACTGCACTATGAAACTTCCAGGCTAGGGCGAACAGAGACCCGATTACATCATTTTATATTACGGTTAATATAAGAATTCAGCAAAATTCTATCACTTTTGTTCAATTTACGTCGTTCCTATTTCAGATAGCGTACTGGGCTAGGCGGCATCTTAAAGCGCGTGGAAGGGCGAGTAAAATGCACTACTAAACTTCTATGATAGGGCAATCAGAGACCCAATTAGATCATTTTATATTATGATTAATTTAAGAATTCAGCAAGATTCTATCATATTTGTTCAATTTACGTCGCTCGTATTTCAGATAGCGTATTGGGCTAAGCGGCATCTCAAAGCTCATGAAATGGCGAGTAAAATGCTCTATTAAACTTCTAGGCTAGGGCAAACAGAGACCCGATTAGATCATTTTATATTATGGTTAATTTAAGAATTCCGCAAAATTCTATCACATTTGTTCAATTAACGTCGCTCCTATTTCAGATAGCGTATTGGGCTAAGCGGCATCTCAAAGCGCATGAAATGACGAGTATAATGCACTATTAAACTTCTATGATACGTCAATCAAAGACCAGATTAGATCATCTTATATTTCGCTTAATATAAGAATTCAGCGTAATTCGATCACATTTGTTCAATTTACGTCGCTCCTATTTCAGATAGCGTACTGGGCTAGGTGGCATCTGAAAGCGCGTGGAATGGCGAGTAAAATGCACTATTAACCTTCTATGATAGGGCAATGAGAGACCCGATTAGATCATTTTACATTATGGTTTATATAAGAATTCAGCGAAATTCTCTCACATTTGTTCAATTTACGTCGCTCCTATTTCAGATAGCGTATTGGGCTAAGCGGCATCTCAAAGCGCATGAAATGGCGAGTAAAATGCACTATTAATCTTCTAGGGTAGGGCAATCAGAGACCCGATTAGATCATTTTATATTATGGTTAAGTTAAGAATTCAGCAAAATTCTATCACATTTGTTCAATTTACGTCGATCCTATTTCAGATAGCGTACTGGGCTAGGCGGCATCTCAAAGCGCATGAAATATCGAGTAAAATGCACTATTAAGCTTCTAGGGTAGGGCAAACAGAGACCCGATTAGATCATTTTATATTACGGTTATTATAAGAATGCAGCGTAATTCTATCACATTTGTTCAACTTACGTCGCTCCTATTTCAGATAGCGTACTGGGCTAGGCGGCATCTTAAAGCGCGTGGAAGGGCGAGTAAAATGCACTACTAAACTTCTATGACAGGGCAATCGAAGGCCCGATTAAATCATTTTATATTATGGTTAATTTAAGAATTCAGCGTAATTCTATCACATTTGTTCAATTTACGTTGCTCCTATTTCGGATAGCATATTGGGCTAAGCGGCATCTCAAAGCGCATGAAATGACGAGTGAAATGCACTATTAAACTTCTAGGGTAGGGCGAACAGAGACCCAATTAGATCAATTTACATTAAGATTAATATAAGAATTCAGCGAAATTCTATCACATTTGTTCAATTTACGTCGCTCAAATTTCAGATAGCGTACTGCGCTAGGCGGCATCTTAAAGCGCGTGGAATGGCGAGTAACATGCACTACTAAACTTCTATGATAGGGCAATCAGAGACCCGATTAGATCATTGTATATTTTGTTTAATATAAGATTTCAGGGAAATTCTATCACATTTGTTCAATTTACGTCGCTCGTATTTCAGATAGCCAATTGTGCTAAGCGGTATCTCGAAGCGCGTGGAATGGCGAGCAAAATTCGCTATAAAACATCTATGATAGGGCAATCAGAGACCCGATTAGATCATTTTATATTTTGGTGAATTTAAGAATTCAGCGAAATGCTATCACATTTGTTCAATTTACGTCGCTCCTATTTCAGATAGCGTATTGGGCTAAGCGGCAACTCAAAGCGCATGAAACGGCGAGTAAAATGCACTAATTAACTTCTAGGGTAGGGCAAACAGAGACCCGATTAGATCATGTTATATTATGATTAATTTAAGAATTCAGCAAAATTCTATCATATTTGTTCAATTTACGTCGATCCTATTTCAGATAGCGTATTGTGCTAAGCGGTATCTCGGAGCGCGTGGAATGGCGAGTAAAATGCACTATTAAACTTCTATGATAGGGCAGCCAGAGCCCCGATTAGATCATTTTATATTTTCGTTAATATAAGAATTCAGCGAAATGCTATCACATTTGTTCAATTTACGTCGCTCCTATTTCAGATAGCGTATTGGGCTAAGCGGCAGCTAAAAGCGCATGAAATGGCGAATAAACTGCACTATGAAACTTCCAGGCTAGGGCGAACAGAGACCCGATTACATCATTTTATATTACGGTTAATATAAGAATTCAGCAAAATTCTATCACTTTTGTTCAATTTACGTCGTTCCTATTTCAGATAGCGTACTGGGCTAGGCGGCATCTTAAAGCGCGTGGAAGGGCGAGTAAAATGCACTACTAAACTTCTATGATAGGGCAATCAGAGACCCGATTAGATCATTTTATATTATGATTAATTTAAGAATTCAGCAAGATTCTATCATATTTGTTCAATTTACGTCGCTCGTATTTCAGATAGCGTATTGGGCTAAGCGGCATCTCAAAGCTCATGAAATGGCGAGTAAAATGCACTATTAAACTTCTAGGCTAGGGCAAACAGAGACCCGATTAGATCATTTTATATTATGGTTAATTTAAGAATTCCGCAAAATTCTATCACATTTGTTCAATTAACGTCGCTCCTATTTCAGATAGCGTATTGGGCTAAGCGGCATCTCAAAGCGCATGAAATGACGAGTATAATGCACTATTAAACTTCTATGATACGTCAATCAAAGACCAGATTAGATCATCTTATATTTCGCTTAATATAAGAATTCAGCGTAATTCTATCACATTTGTTCAATTTACGTCGCTCCTATTTCAGATAGCGTACTGGGCTAGGCGGCATCTGAAAGCGCGTGGAATGGCGAGTAAAATGCACTATTAACCTTCTATGATAGGGCAATGAGAGACCCGATTAGGTCATTTTACATTATGGTTTATATAAGAATTCAGCGAAATTCTCTCACATTTGTTCAATTTACGTCGCTCCTATTTCAGATAGCGTATTGGGCTAAGCGGCATCTCAAAGCGCATGAAATGGCGAGTAAAATGCACTATTAATCTTCTAGGGTAGGGCAATCAGAGACCCGATTAGATCATTTTATATTATGGTTAAGTTAAGAATTCAGCAAAATTCTATCACATTTGTTCAATTTACGTCGATCCTATTTCAGATAGCGTACTGGGCTAGGCGGCATCTCAAAGCGCATGAAATGTCGAGTAAAATGCACTATTAAGCTTCTAGGGTAGGGCAAACAGAGACCCGATTAGATCATTTTATATTACGGTTATTATAAGAATGCAGCGTAATACTATCACATTTGTTGAACTTACGTCGCTCCTATTTCAGATAGCGTACTGGGCTAGGCGGCATCTTAAAGCGCGTGGAAGGGCGAGTAAAATGCACTACTAAACTTCTATGATAGGGCAATCGAAGGCCCGATTAAATCATTTTATGTTATGGTTAATTTAAGAATTCAGCGTTATTCTATCACATTTGTTCAATTTACGTTGCTCCTATTTCGGATAGCATATTGGGCTAAGCGGCATCTCAAAGCGCATGAAATGACGAGTGAAATGCACTATTAAACTTCTAGGGTAGGGCGAACAGAGACCCAATTAGATCAATTTACATTAAGATTAATATAAGAATTCAGCGAAATTCTATCACATTTGTTCAATTTACGTCGCTCCTATTTCAGATAGCGTATTGGGCTAAGCGGCATCTCAAAGCGCATGAAATGACTAGTGAAATGCACTATTAAACTTCTAGGGTAGGGCGAACAGAGACCCGATTAGATCATTTTATATTATGGTTAATTTAAGAATTCAGGAAAATTCTATCATATTTGTTCAATTTACGTCGTTCCTATTTCACATTGCGTACTGGGCTAGGCGGCTTCTTAAAGCGCGTGGAATGGCGAGTAAAATGCACTCTTAAACTTCTATGATAGGGCAATCAGAGACCCGATTAGATCATTTTATATTTTGGTTAATATAAGAATTCAGCGAAATGCTATCACATTTGTTCAATTTACGTCGCTCCTATTTCAGATAGCGTATTGGGCTAAGCGGCAGCTCAAAGCGCATGAAATGGCGAATAAACTGCACTATGAAACTTCCAGGCTAGGGCGAACAGAGACCCGATTACATCATTTTATATTACGGTTAATATAAGAATTCAGCAAAATTCTATCACTTTTGTTCAATTTACGTCGTTCCTATTTCAGATAGCGTACTGGGCTAGGCGGCATCTTAAAGCGCGTGGAAGGACGAGTAAAATGCACTACTAAACTTCTATGATAGGGCAATCAGAGACCCAATTAGATCATTTTATATTATGATTAATTTAAGAATTCAGCAAGATTCTATCATATTTGTTCAATTTACGTCGTTCCTATTTCACATAGCGATCTGGGCTAGGCGGCTTCTTAAAGCGCGTGGAATGACGAGTAAAATGCACTCTTAAACTTCTTTGATAGGGCAATCAGAGACCCGATTAGATCATTTTATATTTTGGTTAATATAAGAATTCAGCGATATTCTATCACATTTGTTCAATTTACGTCGCTCCTATTTCAGATAGCTTATTGGGCTAAGCGGCATCTCAAAGCGCATGTAATGACGAGTGAAATGCACTATTAAACTTCTGGGGTAGGGCGAACAGAGACCCGATTAGATCATTTTATATTATGGTTAATTTAAGAATTCAGCGAAATTCTATCACATTTGTTCAATTTACGTCGCTCCTATTTCAGATAGCGTATTGGGCTAAGCGGCAACTCAAAGCGCATGAAACGGCGAGTAAAATGCACTATTAAACTTCTAGGGTAGGGCAAACAGAGACCCGATTAGATCATGTTATATTACGGTTAATATAAGAATGCAGCGTAATTCTATCAGATTTGTTAAATATACGTCGCTCCTATTTCAGATGGCGTACTGGGCAAGGCGGCATCTTAAAGCGCGTGGAATGGCGAGTAGGATGCACTATTAAACTTCTAGGGTAGGTCAAACAGAGACCCGATTAGATCATTTTATATTATGGTTAATTTAAGAATTCAGCAAAATTCTATCACATTTGTTCAATTAACGTCGCTCCTATTTCAGATAGCGTATTGGGCTAAGCGGCATCTCAAAGCGCATGAAATGTCGAGTGCAATGCACTATTAAACTTCTAGGGTAGGTCAAACAGAGACCCGATTAGATCATTTTATATTATGGTTAATTTAAGAATTCAGCAAAATTCTATCACATTTGTTCAATTAACGTCGCTCCTATTTCAGATAGCGTATTGGGCTAAGCGGCATCTCAAAGCACATGAAATGGCGAATAAAATGCACTATTAAACTTCTAGGCTAGGGCGAACAGAGACCCGATTAGATCATTTTATATTTTGGTTTATATAAGATTTCAGTGGAAATTCTATCACATTTGTTCAATTTACGTCGCTCCTATTACAGATAGCGTATTGGGCTAAGCGGCATCTCAAAGCGCATGAAATGGCGAATAAAATGCACTATTAAACTTCTAGGGTATGGCAAACAGAGACCCGATTAGATCATTTTATATTATGGTTAATTTAAGGATTCAGCGAAATTCTATCACATTTGTTCAACTTACGTCGCTCCTATTTCAGATAGTGTATCGGCCTAAGCGGCATCTCAAAACGCATGAAATGGCGAGTAAAATGCAATGTTAAACTTCTAGGGTAGGGCAAACAGACACCCGATTAGATTATTTTATATTATGGTTAATTTAATAATTCAGCGTAATTCAATCACATTTCTTCAATTTACGTTGCTCCTATTTCAGATAGCTTCTTGGGCTAAGCGGCATCTCAAAGCGCATGAAACGACGAGTGAAATGCACTATTAAACTTCTAGGGTAGGGCGAACAGAGACACAATTAGATCATTTTACATTAAGATTAATATAAGAATTCAGCGAAATTCTATCACATTTGTTCAATTTACGTCGCTCAAATTTCAGATAGCGTATTGGGCTAAGCGGCATCTCAAAACGCAAGAAATGGCGAGTCAACTGCACTATTAAGCTTCTAGTGTAGGGCAAACAGAGACCCGATTAGATAATTTTATATTACGGTTAATATAAGAATTCAGCGTAATTCTATCACATTTGATCAACTTACGTCGCTCCTATTTCAGATAGCGTACTGGGCTATGCGGCATCGTAAAGCGCGTGGAAGAGTGAGTAAAATGCACTACTTCACTTCTATGATAGGGCAATCAGAGACCCGATTAGATCATTTTATATTATGGTTAATTTAAGAATTCAGCAAAATTCTATCACATTTGTTCAATTTACGTCGATCCTATTTCAGATAGCGTACTCGGCTTGGCGGCATCTTAAAGCGCGTGGCATGTCGAGTAAAATGCACTATTAACCTTCTATGATGGGGCAATCAGAGACCCGGTTAGATCATTTTACATTATGGTTAATATAAGGATTCAGCGAAATTCTATCACATTTGTTCAATTTACGTCGCTCCTATTTCAGATAGCGTGTAGGTCTAAGCGGCATCGGAAAGCGCATGAAATGGCGAGTAATGTGCACTATTAAACTTCTAGGTTAGGGCAAACAGAGACCCGATTAGATCATTTTATATTATGGTTAATTTTACAATTCAGCAAAATTCTATCACACTTGTTCAATTTACGTCGCTCAAATTTCAGATAGCGCACTGCGCTAGGCGGCATCTTAAAGCGCGTGGAATGGCGAGTAACATGCACTACTAAACTTCTATGATAGGGCAATCAGAGACCCGATTAGATCATTGTATATTTTGTTTAATATAAGATTTCAGGGAAATTCTATCAAATTTGTTCAATTTACGTCGCTCCTATTTCAGATAGCCAATTGGGCTAAGCGGTATCTCGAAGCGCGTGGAATGGCGAGCAAAATTCACTATAAAACATCTATGATAGGGCAATCAGAGACCCGATTAGATCATTTTATATTTTGGTGTATATAAGAATTCAGCGAAATGCTATCACATTTGTTCAATTTACGTCGCTCCTATTTCAGATAGCGTATTGGGCTAAGCGGCATCTCAAAGCGCATGTAATGACGAGTGAAATGCACTATTAAACTTCTAGGGTAGGGCGAACAGAGACCCGATTAGATCATTTTATATTATGGTTAATTTAAGAATTCAGGAAAATTGTATCATATTTGTTCAATTTACGTCGTTCCTATTTCACATAGCGTACTGGGCTAGGCGGCTTCTTAAAGCGCGTGGAATGGCGAGTAAAATGCACTCTTAAACTTCTATGATAGGGCAATCAGAGACCCGATTAGAACATTTTATATTTTGGTGAATATAAGAATTCAGCGAAATGCTATCACATTTGTTCAATTTACGTCGCTCCTATTTCAGATAGCGTATTGGGCTAAGCGGCAGCTCAAAGCGCATGAAATGGCGAATAAACTGCACTATGAAACTTCCAGGCTAGGGCGAACAGAGACCCGATTACATCATTTTATATTACGGTTAATATAAGAATTCAGCAAAATTCTATCACTTTTGTTCAATTTACGTCGTTCCTATTTCAGATAGCGTACTGGGCTAGGCGGCATGTTAAAGCGCGTGGAATGGCGAGTAAAATGCACAATTAACCTTCTCTGATAGGGCAATCAGAGACCCGATTAGATCATCTTATATTTTGGTTAATATAAGAATTCAGCGGAATTCTATCACATTTGTTCAATTTACGTCGCTCCTATTTCAGATAGCTTATTGGGCTAAGCGGCGTCTCAAAGCGCATGAAATGACGAGTGAAATGCACTATTAAACTTCTAGGGTAGGGCGAACAGAGACCCAATTAGATCAATTTACATTAAGATTAATATAAGAATTCAGCGAAATTCTATCACATTTGTTCAATTTACGTCGCTCCTATTTCAGATAGCGTACTGGGCTATGCGGCATCGTAAAGCGCGTGGAAGAGTGAGTAAAATGCACTACTTCACTTCTATGATAGGGCAATCAGAGACCCGATTAGATCATTTTATATTATGGTTAATTTAAGAATTCAGCAAAATTCTATCACATTTGTTCAATTTACGTCGATCCTATTTCAGATAGCGTACTCGGCTTGGCGGCATCTTAAAGCGCGTGGCATGTCGAGTAAAATGCACTATTAACCTTCTATGATGGGGCAATCAGAGACCCGGTTAGATCATTTTACATTATGGTTAATATAAGGATTCAGCGAAATTCTATCACATTTGTTCAATTTACGTCGCTCCTATTTCAGATAGCGTGTAGGTCTAAGCGGCATCGCAAAGCGCATGAAATGGCGAGTAATGTGCACTATTAAACTTCTAGGTTAGGGCAAACAGAGACCCGATTAGATCATTTTATATTATGGTTAATTTTACAATTCAGCAAAATTCTATCACACTTGTTCAATTTACGTCGCTCAAATTTCAGATAGCGCACTGCGCTAGGCGGCATCTTAAAGCGCGTGGAAGAGTGAGTAAAATGCACTACTTCACTTCTATGATAGGGCAATCAGAGACCCGGTTAGATCATTTTATATTATGGTTAATTTAAGAATTCAGCAAAATTCTATCACATTTGTTCAATTTACGTCGATCCTATTTCAGATAGCGTACTCGGCTTGGCGGCATCTTAAAGCGCGTGGCATGGCGAGTGAAATGCACTATCAACCTTCTATGATGGGGCAATCAGAGACCCGGTTAGATCATTTTACATTATGGTTAATATAAGGATTCAGCGAAATTCTATCACATTTGTTAAATTTACGTCGCTCCTGTTTCAGATAGCGTATTGGGCTAAGCGGCATTTCAAAGCGCATGGAGTGGCGAGTAAAATGCACCATTAACCTTCTATGATAGGGCAATCAGAGACCCGATTAGATCATTTTACATTATGGTTAATATAATAATTCAGCGAAATTCTATCACATTTGTTCAATTTACGTTGCTCCTATTTCAGATAGCGTGTAGGGCTAAGCGGCATCGCAAAGCGCATGAAATGGCGAGTAATGTGCACTATTAAACTTCTAGGTTAGGGCAAACAGAGACCCGCTTAGATTATTTTATATTATGGTTAATTTTACAATTCAGCAAAATTCTATCACATTTGTTCAATTTACGTCGAACCTATTTCAGATAGCGTTCTGGGCTAGGCGGCATCTTAAAGCGCGTAGCGTGGCGAGTAAAATGCACTATTAACCTTCTATGATAGGGCAAGCAGTGACCCGATTAGATCATTTTACGTTATGGTTAATAAAAGAATTCAGCGTAATTCTATCACACTTGTTCAATTCACGTTGCTCCTCTTTCAGATAGCGAACTGGGCTAGGCGGCATGTTAAAGCGCGTGGAATGGCGAGTAAAATGCACAATTAACCTTCTATGATAGGGCAATCAGAGACCCGATTAGATCATCTTATATTTTGGTTAATATAAGAATTCAGCGGAATTCTATCACATTTGTACAATTTACGTCGCTCCTATTTCAGATAGCTTATTGGGCTAAGCGGCATCTCAAAGCGCATGTAATGACGAGTGAAATGCACTATTGAACTTCTAGGGTAGGGCGAACAGATACCCGATTAGATCATCTTATATTTTGGTTAATATAAGAATGCAGCGTAATTCTATCACATGTGTTCAACTTACGTCGCTCCTATTTCAGATAGCGTACTGGCCTAGGCGGCATTTTAAAGCGCGTGGAAGGGCGAGTAAAATGCACTACTAAACTTCTATGATAGGGCAATCGAAGGCCCGATTAAATCATTTTATATTATGGTTAATTTAAGAATTCAGCGTAATTCTATCACATTTGTTCAATTTACGTTGCTCCTATTTCGGATAGCATATTGGGCTAAGCGGCATCTCAAAGCGCATGAAATGAGGAGTGAAATGCACTATTAAACTTCTAGGGTAGGGCGAACAGAGACCCAATTAGATCAATTTACATTAAGATTAATATAAGAATTCAGCGAAATTCTATCACATTTGTTCAATTTACGTCGCTCAAATTTCAGATAGCGCACTGCGCTTGGCGGCATCTTAAAGCGCGTGGAAGGGCGAGTAAAATGCACTACTAAACTTCTATGATAGGGCAATCGAAGGCCCGATTAAATCATTTTATATTATGGTTAATTTAAGAATTCAGCGTAATTCTATCACATTTGTTCAATTTACGTTGCTCCTATTTCGGATAGCATATTGGGCTAAGCGGCATCTCAAAGCGCATGAAATGACGAGTGAAATGCACTATTAAACTTCTAGGGTAGGGCGAACAGAGACCCAATTAGATCAATTTACATTAAGATTAATATAAGAATTCAGCGAAATTCTATCACATTTGTTCAATTTACGTCGCTCAAATTTCAGATAGCTCACTGCGCTAGGCGGCATCTTAAAGCGCGTGGAATGGCGAGTAACATGCACTACTAAACTTCTATGATAGGGCAATCAGAGACCCGATTAGATCATTGTATATTTTGTTTAATATAAGGTTTCAGGGAAATTCTATCAAATTTGTTCAATTTACGTCGCTCCTATTTCAGATAGCCAATTGTGCTAAGCGGTATCTCGAAGCGCGTGCAATGGCGAGCAAAATTCACTATAAAACATCCATGACAGGGCAATCAGAGACCCGATTAGATCATTTTATATTTTGGTGAATATAAGAATTCAGCGAAATGCTATCACATTTGTTCAATTTACGTCGCTCCTATTTCAGATAGCGTATTGGGCTAAGCGGCTTCTCAAAGCGCATGTAATGACGAGTGAAATGCACTATTAAACTTCTAGGGTAGGGCGAACAGAGACCCGATTAGATCATTTTATATTATGGTTAATTTAAGAATTCAGGAAAATTCTATCATATTTGTTCAATTTACGTCGTTCCTATTTCACATAGCGTACTGGGCTAGGCGGCTTCTTAAAGCGCGTGGAATGGCGAGTAAAATGCACTCTTAAACTTCTATGATAGGGCAATCAGAGACCCGATTAGATCATTTTATATTTTGGTTAATATAAGAATTCAGCGAAATGCTATCACATTTGTTCAATTTACGTCGCTCCTATTTCAGATAGCGTATTGGGCTAAGCGGCAGCTCAAAGCGCATGAAATGGCGAATAAACTGCACTATGAAACTTCCAGGCTAGGGCGAACAGAGACCCGATTACATCATTTTATATTACGGTTAATATAAGAATTCAGCAAAATTCTATCACTTTTGTTCAATTTACGTCGTTCCTATTTCAGATAGCGTACTGGGCTAGGCGGCATCTTAAAGCGCGTGGAAGGGCGAGTAAAATGCACTACTAAACTTCTATGATAGGGCAATCAGAGACCCAATTAGATCATTTTATATTATGATTAATTTAAGAATTCAGCAAGATTCTATCATATTTGTTCAATCTACGTCGCTCCTATTTCAGATAGCGTACTGGGCTAGGCAGCATCGTAAAGCGCGTGGAAGAGTGAGTAAAATGCACTACTTCACTTCTATGATAGGGCAATCAGAGACCCGATTAGATCATTTTATATTATGGTTAATTTAAGAATTCAGCAAAATTCTATCACATTTGTTCAATTTACGTCGATCCTATTTCAGATAGCGTACTCGGCTTGGCGGCATCTTAAAGCGCATGAAATTGCGAGTAAAATGCACTATTAAACTTCTAGGGTAGGGCAAACAGAGATCCGATTAGGTCATTTTATATTATGGTTAATTTAAGAATTCAGCAAAATTCTATAACATTTGTTCAATTTACGTCGCTCCTATTTCAGATAGCATATTGGGCGAAACGGCATCTCAACGCGCATGAAATGGCGAGTAAAATGCACTATTGTCTTCTAGGATAAGGCAAACAGAGACCCGATTAGATCATTTTATATTACGGTTAATATAAGAATTCAGTGAAATTCTTTCACATTTGTTCAATTTACGTCGCTCCTATTTCAGATAGCGTCCTGGGCTAAGCGGCATCCAAAAGCGCATGAAATGGCGAGTGAAATGCACTATTAGACTTCTATGGTAGGGCGAACAGAGACACGATTAGATCATTTTATATTTTGTTTAATATAAGATTTCAGTGAAATTCTATCACATTTGTTCAATTTACGTCGCTCCTATTTCAGATAGCGTCCTGGGCTAAGCGGCATCCAAAAGCGCATGAAATGGCGAGTATAATGCACTATTAAACTTCTAGGATAAGGCAAACAGAGACCCGATTAGATCATTTTATATTACGGTTAATATAAGAATTCAGCGTAATTCTATTACATTTGTTCAACTTACGTCGCTCCCATTTCAGATAGCATACTGCGCTAGGCGGCATCTTAAAGCGCGTGGAATGGCGAGTAAAATGCACTACTAAACTTCTATGATAGGGCAATCAGAGACACGATTAGATCATTTTATATTTTGTTTAATATAAGATATCAGGGAATTCTATCACATTTGTTCAACTTACGTCGCTCCTATTTCAGATAGCGTATTGCGCTAAGCGGCATCTCAAAGCGCATGAAATGACGAGTGAAATGCACTATTAAACTTCTAGGGTAGGGCGAACAGAGACCCGATTAGATCATTTTATATTATGGCTAATTTAAGAATTCAGTAAAAATCTATCACATTTGATCAATTTACGTCGTTCCTATTCCAGATAGCGTTCTGGGCTAGGCGGCATCTTAAAGCCCGTGGAATGGCGAGTAAAATGCACTATTAAACGTCTATGATAGGGCAATCAGTGGCCCGATTAGATCATTTTATATTTTGGTTAATATAAGAATTCAGCGAAATTCTATCACATTTGTTCAATTTACGTCGCTCCTATTTCAGATAGCGTATTGGGCTAAACGGCATCTCAAAACGCATCAAATGCCGAGTGAAATGCACTATTAAACTTCTAGGGTAGGGCGAACAGAGACCCGATTAGATCATTTTACATTAAGGTTAATATAAGAATTCAGGGAAATTCTATCACATTTGCCCAATTTACGTCTCTCGTATTTCCGATAGCGTATTGGGCTAAGCGGCATCTCAAAGCGCATGAAATGGCGAGTAAGATGTACTATTAAACTTCTAGGATAAGGCAAACAGAAAACCGAATAGATCATTTTATATTTTGTTTAATATAAGATTTCAGGGAAATTCTATCACATTTGTTCAATTTACGTCGCTCCTATTCCAGATAGCGTATTCGGCTAAGCGGCATCTCAAAGCGCATGAAATGGCGAGTAAAATGCACTATTAAACTTCTAGGGTAAGGCAAACAGAGACCCGATTAGGTCATTTCATATTATGGTTAATTTAAGAATTCAGCGAAATTCTATCACATTTGTTCAATTTACGTCGCTCATATTTCAGATAGTGTACTGGGCTAGGCGGCATCTTAAAGCGCGTGGAATGGCGAGTAAAATGCACTATTAAACATCTATGACAGGGCAATCAGTGGCCCGATTAGATCATTTTATATTTTGGTTAATATAAGAATTCAGAGAAATTCTATCACATTTGTTCAATTTACGTCGCTCCTATTTCAGATAGCGTATTGGGCTAAGCGGCATCTCAAAATGCATGAAATGACGCGTGAAATGCACTATTAAACTTCTAGGGTAGGGCGAACAGAGACCCGATTAGATCATTTTACATTAATGTTAATATAAGAATTCAGCAAAATTCTATCACATTTGTTCAATTTACGTCGCTCCTATTTCAGATAGCGTACTGGGCTATGCGGCATCTTGAAGCGCGTGGAATGACGAGTAAAGTGCACTATTAACCGTCTATGATAGGGCAATCAGAGACCCGATTAGATTATTTTATATTTTGTTTAATATAAGATTTCAGGGAAATTCTATCACATTTGTTCAATTCATGTCGCTCATATTTCAGATAGCGTATTGGGCTAAGAGGCATCTCAGAGCGCAAGAAATGGCGAGTAAAATGCGCTATTAAACTTCTAGGGTAAGGCAAACAGGGACCCGATTAGATCATTTTATATTACGGTTAATATAAGAATTCAGCGTAATTCTATCACATTTATTAAACTTACGTCGCTCCTATTTCATATAGCCTATTGGGCAAAGCGGCATCTGAAAGCGCATGAAATGACGAGTGAAACGCACTATTAAACTTCTAGGTTAGGGCGAACAGAGACCCGATTAGATCATTTTACATTAAGGTTATAATAAGAATTCTGGGAAATTCTATCACATTTGTTCAATTTACGTCGCTCCTATTTCAGATAGCGTATTGGGCTACGCGGTATCTCAAAGCGCATGAAATGGCGAATAAAATGCACTATTAAACTTGTAGGCTAGGGCGAACAGAGCCCCGATAAGATCATTTTACATTATGGCTAATAAAAGAATTCAGCGAAATTCTATCACATTTGTTCAATTTACGTCGCTCCTATTTCAGATAGCGTATTGGGCTAAGCGGCATATCAAAGCGCATGAAATGGCGAATAAAATGCACTATTAAACTTCTAGGCTAGGGCAAACAGAGACCCGATTAGATCATTTTATATTACGGTTAATATAAGAATACAGCGTAATTCTATCACATTTGTGAAAGTTACGTCGCTCCTATTTCAGATAGCGTACTGGCCTAGGCGGCATCTTAAAGCGCGTCGAAGGGCGAGTAAAATGCACTATTAAACTTCTAGGCTAGGGCGAACAGAGACCCGATTAGATCATTGTATATTATGGTTAATTTAAGAATTCAACGAAATTCTATCACATTTGTTCAATTTACGTCGCACCTATTTCAGATAGCGTATTGGGCTAAGCGGCATCTCAAAGCGCATGAAATGGCGAGTAACATGCACTATTAAACTTCTAGGTTAAGCCAAACAGAGATCCGATTAGATCATTTCATATTATGGTTAATTTAAGAATTCAGCAAGATTCTATCACATTCGTTCAATTTACGTCGCTCCTATATCAGATAGCGTATTGGGCTAAGCGGCATCTGAAAGCGCCTGAAATGACGAGTGAAATGCCCTATTAAACTTCTAGGGTAGGGCGAACAGAGACCCGATTAGATCATTTTACATTAAGATTAATACAAGAATTCAGGGAAATTCTATCACATTTGTTCAATTTACGTCGCTCCTATTTCAGATAGCGTATTGGGCTAAGCGGCATCTCAAAGGGCATGAAATGGGGAATAAAATGCACTATTATACTTCTAGGATTGGGCGAAGAGAGACCCGATTACATCATTTTACATTAAGGTTAATATAAGAGTTCAGCGAAATTCTATCACATTTGTTCAATTTACGTCGCTCAAATTTCAGATAGCGTATTGGGCTAAGAGGCATCTCAAAGCGTATGAAATGGCGAGTAAAATGCACTATTAAACTTCTAGGGTAGGGCAAACAGAGACCCGATTAGATCATTCTATATTATGGTTAATTTAAGAATTCAGCGGGATTCTATCACATTTGTTCAATTTACGTCGCTCCTATATCAGATAGCGTATTGGGCTAAGCGGCATCTCAGAGCGCATGAAATGGCGAGTAAAATGCACTATTAAACTTCTAGGGTAAGGCAAACAGAGACCCGATTAGATCATTTTATATTACGGTTAATATAAGAATTCAGCGTAATTCTATCACATTTGTTCAATTTACGTCGCTCCTATTTCAGATAGCGTATTGGGCTAAGCGGCATCTCAAAGCGCATGAAGTGGCGAGTGAAATGCACTATTAAACTTCTAGGGTAAGGCAAACAGAGACCCGATTAGATCATTTTATATTACGGTTAATATAAGAATTCAGCATAATTCTATCACATTTGTTCAATTTACGTCGCTCCTATTTCAGATAGCGTATTGGGCTAAGCGGCATCTCAAAGCGCATGAAATGGCGAGTAAGATGCACTATTAAACTTCTAGGGTAGGGCAAATAGAGACCCGATTAGATCATTTTATATTACGGTTAATATAAGAATTCAGCGAAATTCTATCATATTTGTTCAATTTACGTCGCTCCTATTTCAGATAGCGTATTGTGCTAAGCGGCATCTCAAAGCGCATGAAATGGCGAGTAAAATGCACTATTAAACTTCTAGGGTAGGGCAAACAGAGACCCGATTAGATCATTCTATATTATGGTTAATTTAAGAATTCAATGGCATTCTATGACATTTGTTCCATTTACGTCGCTCCTATATCAGATAGCGTTTTCGGCTAAGCGGCATCTCAAAGCGCATGAAATGGCGAGTAAAATGCACTATTAAACTTCTAGGGTAGGGCAAACAGAGACCCGATTAGATCATTTTATATTACGGCTAATATAAGAATTCAGCGAAATTCTATCACATTTGTTCAATTTACGTCGCTCCTATTTCAGATAGCGTACTGGGCTAAGCGGCATCTGAAAGCGCATGAAATGACGAGTGAAATGCACTATTAAACTTCTAGGTTAGGGCGAACAGAGACCCGATTAGATCATTTTACATTAAGGTTATAATAAGAATTCTGGGAAATTCTATCACATTTGTTCAATTTACGTCGCTCCTATTTCAGATAGCGTATTGGGCTAAGCGGCATCTCAAAGCGCATGAAATGGCGAGCAAAATGCACTATTAAACTTCTAGGCTAGGGCGAACAGAGACCCGATTAGATCATTGTATATTATGGTTAATTTAAGAATTCAACGAAATTCTATCACATTTGTTCAATTTACGTCGCTCCTATTTCAGATAGCGGATTGGGCTAAGCGGCATCTCAAAGCGCATGGAATAACGAGTGAAATGCAATATTAAACTTCTAGGGTAGGGCGAACATAGACCCGATTAGATCATTTTACATTAAGGTTAATATAAGAATCCAGGGAAACTCTATCACATTTGTTCAATTTACGTCGCTCCTATTTCAGGTAGCGTATAGGGCTAAGCGGCATCTCAAAGCGCATGAAATGCCGAGTAAAATGCACTATTATGCTTCTAGGGTAGGGCAAATAGAGACCAGATTAGATCATTTTATATTATGGTTAATTTAAGAATTCAGCAAAATTCTATCACTTTTGTTCAATTTACGTCGCTGCTATTTCAGATAGCGTATTGGGCTAAGCGGCATCTCAAAGCGCATGAAATGGCGAGTAAAATGCACTATTAAACTTCTAGGGTAAGCCAAACAGAGACCCGATTAGATCATTTCATATTATGGTTAATTTAAGAATTCAGCAAAATTCTATCACATTTGTTCAATTTACGTCGCTCCTATATCAGATAGCGTATTGGGCTAAGCGGCATCTCAAAGCGCCTGAAATGACGAGTGAAATGCCCTATTAAACTTCTAGGGTAGGGCGAACAGAGACCCGATTAGATCATTTTATGTTATGGTTAATTTAAGAATTCAGCGAAATTCTATCACACTCGTTCAATTTACGTCGCACCTATTTCAGATAGCGTATTGGGCAAAGCGGCATCTCAAAGCGCATGAAATGACGAGTGAAATGCACTACTAAACTACTAGGGTAGGGCAAACAGAGACCCGATTAGATCATTATATTACGGTTAATATAAGAATTCAGCGAAATTCTATCACATTTGTTCAGTTTACGTCGCTGCTATTTCACATAGCGAATTGGGCTAAGCGGCACCTCGAAGCGCATGAAATGGCGAATAAAATGCAGTATTAAACATCTAGGCTAGGGCGAACAGAGACACGATTAGATCATTTTACATTATGGTTAATAAAAGAATTCAGCGAAATTCTATCACATTTGTTCAATTTACGTCGCTCCTATTTCAGATAGCGTATTGGGCTAAGCGGCATCTCAAAGTGCATGAAATGCCGAGCAAAATGCACTATCAAACTTCTAGGGTAAGGCAAACAGAGACCCGATCAGATCATTTTATATTATGGATAATTTAAGAATTCAGCAAAATTCTATCACATTTGATCAATTTACGTCGCTCCTATTTCAGGTAGCGTATTGGGCTAAGCGGCATCTTTAAGCGCATGAAATGACGAGTGAAATGCACTATTAAACTTCTAGGGTAGGGCGAACATAGACCCGATCAGATCATTTCATATTATGGTTAATTTAAGAATTCAGCAAAATTCTATCACATTTGTTCTATTTACGTCGCTCCTATTTCAGATAGCGTATTGGGCTAAGCGGCATCTCAAAGCGCATGAAATGGCGAGTAAAATGCACTACCAAACTTCTAGGGTAAGGCAAACAGAGACTCGATTAGACCATTTTATATTACGGTTAATATAAGAATTCAGCGTAATTCTATCACATTTGTGCCATTTACGTCGCTCCTATTTCAGATAGCGTACTCGGCTAGACGGCATCACAAAGCGCATGAAATGCCGAATAAAATGCACTATTAACCTTCTATGATAGGGCAATCTGAGACCAGATTAGATCATTTTATATTTTGGTTAGTATAAGAATTCAGCGAAATTCTATCACATTTGTTCAATTTACGGCGCTTGTATTTCAGATAGCGTATTGTGCTAAGCGGCATCTCAAAGCGCATGGAATGTCGAGTAAAATTCACTATTAAACTTCTAGGCTACGGCAAACAGAGACCCGATCAGATCATTTTATATTACGGTTAATACAAGAATTCAGCGTAATTCTATCACATTTGTTCAATTTACGTCGCTCCTATTTCAGATAGCCTACTGGGCTAGGCGGCATCGCAAAGCGCATGAAATGGCGAGTAAACTGCACTATTAAACTTCTAGCGTAGGGCGAACAAAGACCCGATTAGATCATTTTACATTAAGGTTAATATAAGAATTCAGCGAAATTCTATCACATTTGTTCAACTTACGTCGCTCATATTTCAAATAGCGTATTGGGCTAAGCGGCATCTCAAAGCGCGTGGAATGGCGAGTAAAATGCACTATTAAACTTCTATGGTAAGGCAAACAGAGACAGATTAGATCATTTTATACTACGGTTAATATAAGAATTCGTCGTAATTCTATCACATTTGTTCAACTTACGACGCTTATATTTCAGATAGCGTATTGGGCTAGGCGGCATCTTAAAGCGCGTGGAATCGCGAGTAAAATGCACTATTAAACTTCTGTGATAGGGCAATCAGAGACCCGATTAGATCATTTTATATTTTGGTTAATATAAGATTTCAGGGAAATTCTATCACATTTGTTCAATTTACGTCGCTCCTATTTCACATAGCGTATTGGGCTAAGCGGCATCTCAAAGCGCATGAAATGGCGAATAAAATGCACAATTAAACTTCAAGGCTAGGGCGAACAGAGACCCGATTTTATCATTTTACATTAAGGTTAATAAAAGAATTCAGCGAAATTCTATCACATTTGTTCAATTTACATCGCTCCTATTTCAGATAGCGTATTGAGCTAAGCGGCATCTCAAAGCGCATGAAATGACGAGTGAAATGCACTATTAAACTTCTAGGGTAGGGCGAACAGAGACCCGATTAGATCATTTTACATTAAGGTTAATATAAGAAGTCAGGGAAATTCTATCACATTTGTTCAACTTACGTCGCTCCTATTTCAGATAGCGTATTGGGCCAAGCGGCATCTTAAAGCGCGTGGAATGGCCAGTAAAATGCACTATTAACCTTCAATGATAGGGCAATCAGAGACCAGATTAGATCATTTTATATTTTGGTTAATATATGTATTCAGCGAAATTCTATCACATTTGTTCAACTTACGTCACTCCTATTTCAGATAGCGTACTGGGCTAGGCGGCATCTTAAAGCGCGTGGAATGGCGAGTAAAATGCACTATTAAACTTCTATGATAGGGCAATCAGAGACCCGATTAGATCATTTTATATTTTGGTTAATATAAGAATTCAGCAAAATTCTGTCACCTTTGTTCAATTTACATCGTTCCTAATTCAGATAGCGTACTGGACTAGGCGGCATCTCAAAGCGCAAGAAATGGCTAGTAAAATGCACTACTAAACTTCTAGGGTAGGGCAAACAGAGACCAGATTAGATCATTTGATATTACGGTTAATATAAGAATTCAGCGTAATTCTATCACATTTGTTCAATTTACGTCGCTCCTATTTCAGATAGCGTATTGGGCGAAGCGGCATCTCAAAGCGCATGAAATGGTGAGTAAAATGCACTAATAAACTTCCAGGGTAGGGCAAACAGAGACCCGATTAGATCATTTTTGATTATTGTTAATTTAAGAATTCAGCGAAATTCTATCACATTTGCTCAATTTACGTCGCTCCTATTTCAGATAGCGTATTGGGCTAAGCGGCATCTCAAAGCGCATGAAATGGCGAGTAAGATGCACTATTAAACTTCTAGGGTAAGGCAAACAGGGACTCGATTAGATCATTTTATATTACGGTTAATATAAGAATTCAGCGTAATTCTATCACATTTGTGAAACTTACGTCGCTCCTATTTCAGATAGCGTACTGGGCTAGGCGGCATCTTAAAGCGCGTGGAAGGGCGAGTAAAATGCACTATTAAACTTCTAGGCTAGGGCGAACAGAGACCCGATTAGATCATTGTATATTATGGTTTATTTAAGAATTCAACGAAATTCTATCACACTTGTTCAATTTACGTCGCTCCTATTTCAGATAGCGTATTGTGCTAAGCGGCAGCTCAAAGCGCGTTGAAATGGCGAGTAAAATGCACTATTAAGCTTCTATGGTAAGGCAAACAGGGACCCGATTAGATCATTTTATATTACGGTTAATATAAGAATTCAGCGTAATTCTATCACATTTATTAAACTTACGTCGCTCCTATTTCATATAGTCTATTGGGCAAAGCGGTATCTGAAAGCGCATGAAATGACGAGTGAAACGCACTATTAAACTTCTAGGTTAGGGCGAACAGAGACCCGATTAGATCATTTTACATTAAGGTTATAATAAGAATTCTGGGAAATTCTATCACATTTGTTCAATTTACGTCGCTCCTATTTCAGATAGCGTATTGGGCTACGCGGTATCTCAAAGCGCATGAAATGGCGAATAAAATGCACTATTAAACTTCTAGGCTAGGGCAAACAGAGACCCGATTAGATCATTTTATATTATGGTTAATTTAAGAATTCAACGAAATTCTATCACACTTGTTCAATTTACGTCGCTCCTATTTCAGGTAGCGTATTGGGCTAAGCGGCATCTCAAAGCGCATGAAATGGCGAGTAAAATGCACTATTAAACTTCTAGGGTAAGGCAAACAGGGACCCGATTAGATCATTTTATATTACGGTTAATATAAGAATACAGCGTAATTCTATCACATTTGTGAAACTTACGTCGCTCCTATTTCAGATAGCGTACTGGGCTAGGCGGCATCTTAAAGCGCGTCGAAGGGAGAGTAAAATGCACTATTAAACTTCTAGGCTAGGGCGAACAGAGACCCGATTAGATCATTGTATATTATGGTTAATTTAAGAATTCAACGAAATTCTATCACATTTGTTCAATTTACGTCGCACCTATTTCAGATAGCGTATTGGGCTAAGCGGCATCTCAAAGCGCATGAAATGGCGAGTAACATGCACTATTAAACTTCTAGGTTAAGCCAAACAGAGATCCGATTAGATCATTTCATATTATGGTTAATTTAAGAATTCAGCAAAATTCTATCACATTCGTTCAATTTACGTCGCTCCTATATCAGATAGCGTATTGGGCTAAGCGGCATCTGAAAGCGCCTGAAATGACGAGTGAAATGCCCTATTAAACTTCTAGGGTAGGGCGAACAGAGACCCGATTAGATCATTTTACATTAAGATTAATACAAGAATTCAGGGAAATTCTATCACATTTGTTCAATTTACGTCGCTCCTATTTCAGATAGCGTATTGGGCTAAGCGGCATCTCAAAGGGCATGAAATGGGGAATAAAATGCACTATTATACTTCTAGGATTGGGCGAAGAGAGACCCGATTACATCATTTTACATTAAGGTTAATATAAGAGTTCAGCGAAATTCTATCACATTTGTTCAATTTACGTCGCTCAAACGTCAGATAGCGTATTGGGCTAAGAGGCATCTCAAAGCGCATGAAATGGCGAGTAAAATGCACTATTAAACTTCTCGGGTAAGGCAAACAGAGAACCGATTAGATCATTTTACATTAAGGTTAATATAAGAATTCAGGGAAATTCTATCACATTTGTTCAATTTACGTCGCTCCTATTTCAGATAGCGTATTGGGCTAAGCGGCATCTCAAAGGGCATGAAATGGGGAATAAAATGCACTATTATACTTCTAGGGTAGGGCAAACAGAGACCCGATTAGATCATTCTATACTATGGTTAATTTAAGAATTCAGCGGGATTCTATCACATTTGTTCAATTTACGTCGCTCCTATATCAGATAGCGTATTGGGCTAAGCGGCTTCTCAAAGCGCATGAAATGGCGAGTAAAATGCACTATTAAACTTCTAGGGTAAGGCAAACAGAGACCCGATTAGATCATTTTATATTACGGTTAATATAAGAATTCAGCGAAATTCTATCACATTTGTTCAATTTACGTCGCTCCTATTTCACATAGCGTATTGGGCTAAGCGGCACCTGAAAGCGCATGAAATGACGAGTGAAATGCACTATTAAACTTCTAGGGTAGGGCGAACAGAGACCCGATTAGATCATTTTACATTAAGGTTATAATAAGAATTCAGGGAAATTCTATCACATTTGTTCAATTTACGTCGCTCCTATTTCAGATAGCGTATTGGGCCACGCGGTATCTCAAAGCGCATGAAATGGCGAATAAAATGCACTATTAAACTTGTAGGCTAGGGCGAACAGAGACCCGATTAGATCATTGTATATTATGGTTAATTTAAGAATTCAACGAAATTCTATCACATTTGTTCAATTTACGTCGCTCCTATTTCAGATAGCGGATTGGGCTAAGCGGCATCTCAAAGCGCATGAAATGACGAGTGAAATGCAATATTAAACTTCTAGGGTAGGGCGAACATAGACCCGATTAGATCATTTTACATTAAGGTTAATATAAGAATCCAGGGAAATTCTATCACGTTTGTTCAATTTACGTCGCTCCTATTTCAGATAGCGTATTGGGCTAAGCGGCATCTCAAAGCGCATGAAATGGCGAGTAAAATGCACTATTAAACTTCTCGGGTAAGGCAAACAGAGAACCGATTAGATCATTTTACATTAAGGTTAATATAAGAATTCAGGGAAATTCTATCACATTTGTTCAATTTACGTCGCTCCTCTTTCAGATAGCGTACTGGGCTAGACGGCATCTTAAAGCGCGTGGAATGGCGACTAAAATGCACTATTAACCTTCTATGATAAGGCAATCAGAGACCAGATTAGATCATTTAATACTTTGGTTAATATAAGAATTCAGCGAAATTCTATCACATATGTTCAATTTAAATCGCTCCTATTTCAGATAGCGTATTGGGCTAAGCGGCATCTCAAAACGCATGAAATGACGAGTGAAATGCCCTATTAAACTTTTAGGGTAGGGCGAACAGAGACCCGATTAGATCATTTTACATTAAGATTAATACAAGAATTCAGGGAAATTCTATCACATTTGCTCAATTTACGTCGCTCCTATTTCAGATAGCGTATTGGGCTAAGCGGCATCTCAAAGGGCATCAAATGGGGAATAAAATGCACTATTATACTTCTAGGATTGGGCGAAGAGAGACCCGATTACATCATTTTACATTAAGGTTAATATAAGAGTTCAGCGAAATTCTATCACATTTGTTCAATTTACGTCGCTCAAACGTCAGATAGCGTATTGGGCTAAGAGGCATCTCAAAGCGCATGAAATGGCGAGTAAAATGCACTATTAAACTTCTCGGGTAAGGCAAACAGAGAACCGATTAGATCATTTTACATTAAGGTTAATATAAGAATTCAGGGAAATTCTATCACATTTGTTCAATTTACGTCGCTCCTATTTCAGATAGCGGATTGGGCTAAGCGGCATCTCAAAGGGCATGAAATGGGGAATAAAATACACTATTATACTTCTAGGGTAGGGCAAACAGAGACCCGATTAGATCATTCTATACTATGTTTAATTTAAGAATTCAGCGGGATTCTATCACATTTGTTCAATTTACGTCGCTCCTATATCAGATGGCGTATTGGGCTAAGCGGCTTCTCAAAGCGCATGAAATGGCGAGTAAAATGCACTATTAAACTTCTAGGGTAAGGCAAACAGAGACCCGATTAGATCATTTTATATTACGGTTAATATAAGAATTCAGCGAAATTCTATCACATTTGTTCAATTTACGTCGCTCCTATTTCACATAGCGTATTGGGCTAAGCGGCACCTGAAAGCGCATGAAATGACGAGTGAAATGCACTATTAAACTTCTAGGGTACGGCGAACAGAGACCCGATTAGATCATTTTACATTAAGGTTATAATAAGAATTCAGGGAAATTCTATCACATTTGTTCAATTTACGTCGCTCCTATTTCAGATAGCGGATTGGGCTAAGCGGCATCTCGAAGCGCATGAAATGACGAGTGAAATGCAATATTAAACTTCTAGGGTAGGGCGAACATAGACCCGATTAGATCATTTTACATTAAGGTTAATATAAGAATCCAGGGAAATTCTATCACGTTTGTTCAATTTACGTCGCTCCTATTTCAGATAGCGTATTGGGCTAAGCGGCATCTCAAAGCGCATGAAATGGCGAGTAAAATGCACTATTAAACTTCTCGGGTAAGGCAAACAGAGAACCGATTAGATCATTTTACATTAAGGTTAATATAAGAATTCAGGGAAATTCTATCACATTTGTTCAATTTACGTCGCTCCTCTTTCAGATAGCTTATTGGGCTAAGCGGCGTCTCAAAGCGCATGAAATGACGAGTGAAATGCACTATTAAACTTCTAGGGTAGGGCGAACAGAGACCCAATTAGATCAATTTACATTAAGATTAATATAAGAATTCAGCGAAATTCTATCACATTTGTTCAATTTACGTCGCTCCTATTTCAGATAGCGTACTGGGCTATGCGGCATCGTAAAGCGCGTGGAAGAGTGAGTAAAATGCACTACTTCACTTCTATGATAGGGCAATCAGAGACCCGATTAGATCATTTTATATTATGGTTAATTTAAGAATTCAGCAAAATTCTATCACATTTGTTCAATTTACGTCGATCCTATTTCAGATAGCGTACTCGGCTTGGCGGCATCTTAAAGCGCGTGGCATGTCGAGTAAAATGCACTATTAACCTTCTATGATGGGGCAATCAGAGACCCGGTTAGATCATTTTACATTATGGTTAATATAAGGATTCAGCGAAATTCTATCACATTTGTTCAATTTACGTCGCTCCTATTTCAGATAGCGTGTAGGTCTAAGCGGCATCGCAAAGCGCATGAAATGGCGAGTAATGTGCACTATTAAACTTCTAGGTTAGGGCAAACAGAGACCCGATTAGATCATTTTATATTATGGTTAATTTTACAATTCAGCAAAATTCTATCACACTTGTTCAATTTACGTCGCTCAAATTTCAGATAGCGCACTGCGCTAGGCGGCATCTTAAAGCGCGTGGAAGAGTGAGTAAAATGCACTACTTCACTTCTATGATAGGGCAATCAGAGACCCGGTTAGATCATTTTATATTATGGTTAATTTAAGAATTCAGCAAAATTCTATCACATTTGTTCAATTTACGTCGATCCTATTTCAGATAGCGTACTCGGCTTGGCGGCATCTTAAAGCGCGTGGCATGGCGAGTGAAATGCACTATCAACCTTCTATGATGGGGCAATCAGAGACCCGGTTAGATCATTTTACATTATGGTTAATATAAGGATTCAGCGAAATTCTATCACATTTGTTAAATTTACGTCGCTCCTGTTTCAGATAGCGTATTGGGCTAAGCGGCATCTGAAAGCGCCTGAAATGACGAGTGAAATGCCCTATTAAACTTCTAGGGTAGGGCGAACAGAGACCCGATTAGATCATTTTACATTAAGATTAATACAAGAATTCAGGGAAATTCTATCACATTTGTTCAATTTACGTCGCTCCTATTTCAGATAGCGTATTGGGCTAAGCGGCATCTCAAAGGGCATGAAATGGGGAATAAAATGCACTATTATACTTCTAGGATTGGGCGAAGAGAGACCCGATTACATCATTTTACATTAAGGTTAATATAAGAGTTCAGCGAAATTCTATCACATTTGTTCAATTTACGTCGCTCAAACGTCAGATAGCGTATTGGGCTAAGAGGCATCTCAAAGCGCATGAAATGGCGAGTAAAATGCACTATTAAACTTCTCGGGTAAGGCAAACAGAGAACCGATTAGATCATTTTACATTAAGGTTAATATAAGAATTCAGGGAAATTCTATCACATTTGTTCAATTTACGTCGCTCCTATTTCAGATAGCGGATTGGGCTAAGCGGCATCTCAAAGGGCATGAAATGGGGAATAAAATGCACTATTATACTTCTAGGGTAGGGCAAACAGAGACCCGATTAGATCATTCTATACTATGGTTAATTTAAGAATTCAGCGGGATTCTATCACATTTGTTCAATTTACGTCGCTCCTATATCAGATAGCGTATTGGGCTAAGCGGCTTCTCAAAGCGCATGAAATGGTGAGTAAAATGCACTATTAAACTTCTAGGGTAAGGCAAACAGAGACCCGATTAGATCATTTTATATTACGGTTAATATAAGAATTCAGCGAAATTCTATCACATTTGTTCAATTTACGTCGCTCCTATTCACATAGCGTATTGGGCTAAGCGGCATCTGAAAGCGCATGAAATGACGAGTGAAATGCACTATTAAACTTCTAGGGTAGGGCGAACAGAGACCCGATTAGATCATTTTACATTAAGGTTATAATAAGAATTCAGGGAAATTCTATCACATTTGTTCAATTTACGTCGCTCCTATTTCAGATAGCGTATTGGGCCACGCGGTATCTCAAAGCGCATGAAATGGCGAATAAAATGCACTATTAAACTTGTAGGCTAGGGCGAACAGAGACCCGATTAGATCATTGTATATTATGGTTAATTTAAGAATTCAACGAAATTCTATCACATTTGTTCAATTTACGTCGCTCCTATTTCAGATAGCGGATTGGGCTAAGCGGCATCTCAAAGCGCATGAAATGACGAGTGAAATGCAATATTAAACTTCTAGGGTAGGGCGAACATAGACCCGATTAGATCATTTTACATTAAGGTTAATATAAGAATCCAGGGAAATTCTATCACGTTTGTTCAATTTACGTCGCTCCTATTTCAGATAGCGTATTGGGCTAAGCGGCATCTCAAAGCGCATGAAATGGCGAGTAAAATGCACTATTAAACTTCTCGGGTAAGGCAAACAGAGAACCGATTAGATCATTTTACATTAAGGTTAATATAAGAATTCAGGGAAATTCTATCACATTTGTTCAATTTACGTCGCTCCTCTTTCAGATAGCGTACTGGGCTAGACGGCATCTTAAAGCGCGTGGAATGGCGAGTAAAATGCACTATTAACCTTCTATGATAAGGCAATCAGAGACCAGATTAGATCATTTAATACTTTGGTTAATATAAGAATTCAGCGAAATTCTATCACATATGTTCAATTTAAATCGCTCCTATTTCAGATAGCGTATTGGGCTAAGCGGCATCTCAAAACGCATGAAATGACGAGTGAAATGCCCTATTAAACTTTTAGGGTAGGGCGAACAGAGACCCGATTAGATCATTTTACATTAAGATTAATACAAGAATTCAGGGAAATTCTATCACATTTGCTCAATTTACGTCGCTCCTATTTCAGATAGCGTATTGGGCTAAGCGGCATCTCAAAGGGCATCAAATGGGGAATAAAATGCACTATTATACTTCTAGGATTGGGCGAAGAGAGACCCGATTACATCATTTTACATTAAGGTTAATATAAGAGTTCAGCGAAATTCTATCACATTTGTTCAATTTACGTCGCTCAAACGTCAGATAGCGTATTGGGCTAAGAGGCATCTCAAAGCGCATGAAATGGCGAGTAAAATGCACTATTAAACTTCTCGGGTAAGGCAAACAGAGAACCGATTAGATCATTTTACATTAAGGTTAATACAAGAATTCAGGGAAATTCTATCACATTTGTTCAATTTACGTCGCTCCTATTTCAGATAGCGGATTGGGCTAAGCGGCATCTCAAAGGGCATGAAATGGGGAATAAAATACACTATTATACTTCTAGGGTAGGGCAAACAGAGACCCGATTAGATCATTCTATACTATGGTTAATTTAAGAATTCAGCGGGATTCTATCACATTTGTTCAATTTACGTCGCTCCTATATCAGATAGCGTATTGGGCTAAGCGGCTTCTCAAAGCGCATGAAATGGCGAGTAAAATGCACTATTAAACTTCTAGGGTTAAGGCAAACAGAGACCCGATTAGATCATTTTATATTACGGTTAATATAAGAATTCAGCGAAATTCTATCACATTTGTTCAATTTACGTCGCTCCTATTTCAGATAGCGTATTGGGCTAAGCGGCACCTTAAAGCGCATGAAATGACGAGTGAAATGCACTATTAAACTTCTAGGGTACGGCGAACAGAGACCCGATTAGATCATTTTACATTAAGGTTATAATAAGAATTCAGGGAAATTCTATCACATTTGTTCAATTTACGTCGCTCCTATTTCAGATAGCGGATTGGGCTAAGCGGCATCTCAAAGCGCATGAAATGACGAGTGAAATGCAATATTAAACTTCTAGGGTAGGGCGAACATAGACCCGATTAGATCATTTTACATTAAGGTTAATATAAGAATCCAGGGAAATTCTATCACGTTTGTTCAATTTACGTCGCTCCTATTTCAGATAGCGTATTGGGCTAAGCGGCATCTCAAAGCGCATGAAATGGCGAGTAAAATGCACTATTAAACTTCTCGGGTAAGGCAAACAGAGAACCGATTAGATCATTTTACATTAAGGTTAATATAAGAATTCAGGGAAATTCTATCACATTTGTTCAATTTACGTCGCTCCTCTTTCAGATAGCGTACTGGGCTAGACGGCATCTTAAAGCGCGTGGAATGGCGAGTAAAATGCACTATAAACCTTCTATGATAAGGCAATCAGAGACCAGATTAGATCATTTAATACTTTGGTTAATATAAGAATTCAGCGAAATTCTATCACATATGTTCAATTTATATCGCTCCTATTTCAGATAGCGTATTGGGCTAAGCGGCATCTCAAAACGCATGAAATGACGAGTGAAATGCCCTATTAAACTTTTAGGGTAGGGCGAACAGAGACCCGATTAGATCATTTTACATTAAGATTAATACAAGAATTCAGGGAAATTCTATCACATTTGCTCAATTTACGTCGCTCCTATTTCAGATAGCGTATTGGGCTAAGCGGCATCTCAAAGCGCATGAAATGGCGGAATAAAACGCACTATTATACTTCTAGGATTGGGCAATAGGGACCCGATTACATCATTTTACATTAAGGTTAATATAAGAGTTCAGCGAAATTCTATCACATTTGTTCAATTTACGTCGCTCATATTTCAGATAGCGTATTGGGCTAAGCGGCATCTCAAAGCGTATGAAATGGCGAGTAAAATGCACTATTAAACTTCTAGGGTAGGGCGAACAGAGACCCGATTAGATCATTGTACATTAAGGTTATAATAAGAATTCAGGGAAATTCTATCACATTTGTTCAATCTACGTCGCTCTTATTTCAGATAGCGTATTGGGCTACGCGGTATCTCAAAGCGCATGAAATGGCGAATAAAATGCACGATTAAACTTGTAGGCTAGGGCGAACAGAGACCCGATTAGATCATTTTACATTATGGTTAATAAAAGAATTCAGCGAAATTCTATCACATTTGTTCAATTTACGTCGCTCCTATTTCAGATAGCGTATTGGGCTAAGCGGCATCTTAAAGCGCGTGGAATGGCGAGTACTATGCACTATTAAGCTTCTATGATAGGGCAATCGGAGACCCGATTAGATCATTTTATATTTTGATTAATATAATAATTCAGCGAAATTCTATCACATTTGTTCAATTTACGTCGCTCCTATTTCAGATAGCGTATTGGGCTAAGCGGCATCTTAAAGCGCGTGGAATGGCGAGTAAAATGCACTATTAAACTCTATGATAGGGCAATCAGAGACCCGATTAGATCATTTTATATTTTGGTTAATATAAGAATTCAGCAAGATTCTGTCACCTTTGTTCAATTTACATCGTTCCTAATTCAGATAGCGTACTGGACTAGGCGGCATCTCAAAGCGCAAGAAATGGCTAGTAAAATGCACTACTAAACTTCTAGGGTAGGGCAAACAGAGACCAGATTAGATCATTTTATATTACGGTTAATATAAGAATTCAGCGTAATTCTATCACATTTGTTCAATTTACGTCGCTCCTATTTCAGATAGCGTATTGGGCGAAGCGGCATCTCAAAGCGCATGAAATGGTGAGTAAAATGCACTAATAAACTTCCAGGGTAGGGCAAACAGAGACCCGATTAGATCATTTTTGATTATTGTTAATTTAAGAATTCAGCGAAATTCTATCACATTTGCTCAATTTACGTCGCTCCTATTTCAGATAGCGTATTGGGCTAAGCGGCATCTCAAAGCGCATGAAATGGCGAGTAAGATGCACTATTAAACTTCTAGGGTAAGGCAAACAGGGACTCGATTAGATCATTTTATATTACGGTTAATATAAGAATTCAGCGTAATTCTATCACATTTGTGAAACTTACGTCGCTCCTATTTCAGGTAGCGTACTGGGCTAGGCGGCATCTTAAAGCGCGTGGAAGGGCGAGTAAAATGCACTATTAAACTTCTAGGCTAGGGCGAACAGAGACCCGATTAGATCATTGTATATTATGGTTTATTTAAGAATTCAACGAAATTCTATCACACTTGTTCAATTTACGTCGCTCCTATTTCAGATAGCGTATTGTGCTAAGCGGCAGCTCAAAGCGCGTTGAAATGGCGAGTAACATGCACTATTAAGCTTCTATGGTAAGGCAAACAGGGACCCGATTAGATAATTTTATATTACGGTTAATATAAGAATTCAGCGTAATTCTATCACATTTATTAAACTTACGTCGCTCCTATTTCATATAGTCTATTGGGCAAAGCGGTATCTGAAAGCGCATGAAATGACGAGTGAAACGCACTATTAAACTTCTAGGTTAGGGCGAACAGAGACCCGATTAGATCATTTTACATTAAGGTTATAATAAGAATTCTGGGAAATTCTATCACATTTGTTCAATTTACGTCGCTCCTATTTCAGATAGCGTATTGGGCTACGCGGTATCTCAAAGCGCATGAAATGGCGAATAAAATGCACTATTAAACTTCTAGGCTAGGGCAAACAGAGACCCGATTAGATCATTTTATATTATGGTTAATTTAAGAATTCAACGAAATTCTATCACACTTGTTCAATTTACGTCGCTCCTATTTCAGGTAGCGTATTGGGCTAAGCGGCATCTCAAAGCGCATGAAATGGCGAGTAAAATGCACTATTAAACTTCTAGGGTAAGGCAAACAGGGACCCGATTAGATCATTTTATATTACGGTTAATATAAGAATACAGCGTAATTCTATCACATTTGTGAAACTTACGTCGCTCCTATTTCAGATAGCGTACTGGGCTAGGCGGCATCTTAAAGCGCGTCGAAGGGCGAGTAAAATGCACTATTAAACTTCTAGGCTAGGGCGAACAGAGACCCGATTAGATCATTGTATATTATGGTTAATTTAAGAATTCAACGAAATTCTATCACATTTGTTCAATTTACGTCGCACCTATTTCAGATAGCGTATTGGGCTAAGCGGCATCTCAAAGCGCATGAAATGGCGAGTAACATGCACTATTAAACTTCTAGGTTAAGCCAAACAGAGATCCGATTAGATCATTTCATATTATGGTTAATTTAAGAATTCAGCAAAATTCTATCACATTCGTTCAATTTACGTCGCTCCTATATCAGATAGCGTATTGGGCTAAGCGGCATCTGAAAGCGCCTGAAATGACGAGTGAAATGCCCTATTAAACTTCTAGGGTAGGGCGAACAGAGACCCGATTAGATCATTTTACATTAAGATTAATACAAGAATTCAGGGAAATTCTATCACATTTGTTCAATTTACGTCGCTCCTATTTCAGATAGCGTATTGGGCTAAGCGGCATCTCAAAGGGCATGAAATGGGGAATAAAATGCACTATTATACTTCTAGGATTGGGCGAAGAGAGACCCGATTACATCATTTTACATTAAGGTTAATATAAGAGTTCAGCGAAATTCTATCACATTTGTTCAATTTACGTCGCTCAAACGTCAGATAGCGTATTGGGCTAAGAGGCATCTCAAAGCGCATGAAATGGCGAGTAAAATGCACTATTAAACTTCTCGGGTAAGGCAAACAGAGAACCGATTAGATCATTTTACATTAAGGTTAATACAAGAATTCAGGGAAATTCTATCACATTTGTTCAATTTACGTCGCTCCTATTTCAGATAGCGGATTGGGCTAAGCGGCATCTCAAAGGGCATGAAATGGGGAATAAAATACACTATTATACTTCTAGGGTAGGGCAAACAGAGACCCGATTAGATCATTCTATACTATGGTTAATTTAAGAATTCAGCGGGATTCTATCACATTTGTTCAATTTACGTCGCTCCTATATCAGATAGCGTATTGGGCTAAGCGGCTTCTCAAAGCGCATGAAATGGCGAGTAAAATGCACTATTAAACTTCTAGGGTAAGGCAAACAGAGACCCGATTAGATCATTTTATATTACGGTTAATATAAGAATTCAGCGAAATTCTATCACATTTGTTCAATTTACGTCGCTCCTATTTCACATAGCGTATTGGGCTAAGCGGCACCTGAAAGCGCATGAAATGACGAGTGAAATGCACTATTAAACTTCTAGGGTACGGCGAACAGAGACCCGATTAGATCATTTTACATTAAGGTTATAATAAGAATTCAGGGAAATTCTATCACATTTGTTCAATTTACGTCGCTCCTATTTCAGATAGCGGATTGGGCTAAGCGGCATCTCAAAGCGCATGAAATGACGAGTGAAATGCAATATTAAACTTCTAGGGTAGGGCGAACATAGACCCGATTAGATCATTTTACATTAAGGTTAATATAAGAATCCAGGGAAATTCTATCACGTTTGTTCAATTTACGTCGCTCCTATTTCAGATAGCGTATTGGGCTAAGCGGCATCTCAAAGCGCATGAAATGGCGAGTAAAATGCACTATTAAACTTCTCGGGTAAGGCAAACAGAGAACCGATTAGATCATTTTACATTAAGGTTAATATAAGAATTCAGGGAAATTCTATCACATTTGTTCAATTTACGTCGCTCCTCTTTCAGATAGCGTACTGGGCTAGACGGCATCTTAAAGCGCGTGGAATGGCGAGTAAAATGCACTATAAACCTTCTATGATAAGGCAATCAGAGACCAGATTAGATCATTTAATACTTTGGTTAATATAAGAATTCAGCGAAATTCTATCACATATGTTCAATTTATATCGCTCCTATTTCAGATAGCGTATTGGGCTAAGCGGCATCTCAAAACGCATGAAATGACGAGTGAAATGCCCTATTAAACTTTTAGGGTAGGGCGAACAGAGACCCGATTAGATCATTTTACATTAAGATTAATACAAGAATTCAGGGAAATTCTATCACATTTGCTCAATTTACGTCGCTCCTATTTCAGATAGCGTATTGGGCTAAGCGGCATCTCAAAGGGCATGAAATGGGGAATAAAACGCACTATTATACTTCTAGGATTGGGCAAATAGGGACCCGATTACATCATTTTACATTAAGGTTAATATAAGAGTTCAGCGAAATTCTATCACATTTGTTCAATTTACGTCGCTCATATTTCAGATAGCGTATTGGGCTAAGCGGCATCTCAAAGCGTATGAAATGGCGAGTAAAATGCACTATTAAACTTCTAGGGTAGGGCGAACAGAGACCCGATTAGATCATTGTACATTAAGGTTATAATAAGAATTCAGGGAAATTCTATCACATTTGTTCAATCTACGTCGCTCTTATTTCAGATAGCGTATTGGGCTACGCGGTATCTCAAAGCGCATGAAATGGCGAATAAAATGCACGATTAAACTTGTAGGCTAGGGCGAACAGAGACCCGATTAGATCATTTTACATTATGGTTAATAAAAGAATTCAGCGAAATTCTATCACATTTGTTCAATTTACGTCGCTCCTATTTCAGATAGCGTATTGGGCTAAGCGGCATCTTAAAGCGCGTGGAATGGCGAGTACTATGCACTATTAAGCTTCTATGATAGGGCAATCGGAGACCCGATTAGATCATTTTATATTTTGATTAATATAATAATTCAGCGAAATTCTATCACATTTGTTCAATTTACGTCGCTCCTATTTCAGATAGCGTATTGGGCTAAGCGGCATCTCAAAGCGCATGAAATGACGAGTGAAATGCACTACTAAACTACTAGGGTAGGGCAAACAGAGACCCGATTAGATCATTTTATGTTATGGTTAATTTAAGAATTCAGCAAAATTCTATCACATTTGTTCAATTTACGTCGCTCCTATTTCAGATAGCGTGTTGGGCTAAGCGGCATCTCAGAGCGCATGAAATGGCGAGTAAAATGCACTATTAACCTTCTATGATAGGGCAATCAGAGACCAGATTGGATCATTTTATGTTTTGGTTAATATAAGAATTCAGCGAAATTCTATCACATTTGTTCAATTTACGGCGCTTGTATTTCATATAGCGTATTGGGCTACGCGGTATCTCAAAGCGCATGAAATGGCGAATAAAATGCACTATTAAACTTCTAGGCTAGGGCAAACAGAGACCCGATTAGATCATTTTATATTATGGTTAATTTAAGAATTCAACGAAATTCTATCACACTTGTTCAATTTACGTCGCTCCTATTTCAGGTAGCGTATTGGGCTAAGCGGCATCTCAAAGCGCATGAAATGGCGAGTAAAATGCGCTATTAAACTTCTAGGGTAAGGCAAACAGGGACCCGATTAGATCATTTTATATTACGGTTAATATAAGAATACAGCGTAATTCTATCACATTTGTGAAACTTACGTCGCTCCTATTTCAGATAGCGTACTGGGCTAGGCGGCATCTTAAAGCGCGTCGAAGGGCGAGTAAAATGCACTATTAAACTTCTAGGCTAGGGCGAACAGAGACCCGATTAGATCATTGTATATTATGGTTAATTTAAGAATTCAACGAAATTCTATCACATTTGTTCAATTTACGTCGCACCTATTTCAGATAGCGTATTGGGCTAAGCGGCATCTCAAAGCGCATGAAATGGCGAGTAACATGCACTATTAAACTTCTAGGTTAAGCCAAACAGAGATCCGATTAGATCATTTCATATTATGGTTAATTTAAGAATTCAGCAAAATTCTATCACATTCGTTCAATTTACGTCGCTCCTATATCAGATAGCGTATTGGGCTAAGCGGCATCTGAAAGCGCCTGAAATGACGAGTGAAATGCCCTATTAAACTTCTAGGGTAGGGCGAACAGAGACCCGATTAGATCATTTTACATTAAGATTAATACAAGAATTCAGGGAAATTCTATCACATTTGTTCAATTTACGTCGCTCCTATTTCAGATAGCGTATTGGGCTAAGCGGCATCTCAAAGGGCATGAAATGGGGAATAAAATGTACTATTATACTTCTAGGAGTGGGCGAAGAGAGACCCGATTACATCATTTTACATTAAGGTTAATATAAGAGTTCAGCGAAATTCTATCACATTTGTTCAATTTACGTCGCTCCTATATCAGATAGCGTATTGTGCTAAGCGGCATCTCAAAGCCCATGAAATGGCGAGTAAAATGCACTATTAAACTTCTAGGGTAGGGCAAACAGAGACCCGATTAGATCATTTTATATTACTGCTAATATAAGAATTCAGCGAAATTCTATCACATTTGTTCAATTTACGTCGCTCCTATATCAGATAGCGTATTGGGCTAAGCGGCATCTCAAAGCGCCTGAAATGACGAGTGAAATGCCCTATTAAACTTCTAGGGTAGGCCGAACAGAGACCCGATTAGATCATTTTATATTAAGATTAATACAAGAATTCAGGGAAATTCTATCACATTTGTTCAATTTACGTCGCTCCTATTTCAGATAGCGTATTGGGCTAAGCGGCATCTCAAAGGGCATGAAATGGGGAATAAAATGCACTATTATACTTCTAGGATTGGGCGAAGAGAGACCCGATTACATCATTTTACATTAAGGTTAATATAAGAGTTCAGCGAAATTCTATCACATTTGTTCAATTTACGTCGCTCAAACGTCAGATAGCGTAATGGGCTAAGAGGCATCTCAAAGCGCATGAAATGGCGAGTAAAATGCACTATTAAACTTCTCGGGTAAGGCAAACAGAGAACCGATTAGATCATTTTACATTAAGGTTAATATAAGAATTCAGGGAAATTCTATCACATTTGTTCAATTTACGTCGCTCCTATTTCAGATAGCGGATTGGGCTAAGCGGCATCTCAAAGGGCATGAAATGGGGAATAAAATGCACTATTATACTTCTAGGGTAGGGCAAACAGAGACCCGATTAGATCATTCTATACTATGGTTAATTTAAGAATTCAGCGGGATTCTATCACATTTGTTCAATTTACGTCGCTCCTATATCAGATAGCGTATTGGGCTAAGCGGCTTCTCAAAGCGCATGAAATGGCGAGTAAAATGCACTATTAAACTTCTAGGGTAAGGCAAACAGAGACCCGATTAGATCATTTTATATTACGGTTAATATAAGAATTCAGCGAAATTCTATCACATTTGTTCAATTTACGTCGCTCCTATTTCACATAGCGTATTGGGCTAAGCGGCACCTGAAAGCGCATGAAATGACGAGTGAAATGCACTATTAAACTTCTAGGGTAGGGCGAACAGAGACCCGATTAGATCATTTTACATTAAGGTTATAATAAGAATTCAGGGAAATTCTATCACATTTGTTCAATTTACGTCGCTCCTATTTCAGATAGCGTATTGGGCCACGCGGTATCTCAAAGCGCATGAAATGGCGAATAAAATGCACTATTAAACTTGTAGGCTAGGGCGAACAGAGTCCCGTTTAGATCATTGTATATTATGGTTAATTCAAGAATTCAACGAAATTCTATCACATTTGTTCAATTTACGTCGCTCCTATTTCAGATAGCGGATTGGGCTAAGCGGCATCTCAAAGCGCATGAAATGACGAGTGAAATGCAATATTAAACTTCTAGGGTAGGGCGAACATAGACCCGATTAGATCATTTTACATTAAGGTTAATATAAGAATCCAGGGAAATTCTATCACGTTTGTTCAATTTACGTCGCTCCTATTTCAGATAGCGTATTGGGCTAAGCGGCATCTCAAAGCGCATGAAATGGCGAGTAAAATGCACTATTAAACTTCTCGGGTAAGGCAAACAGAGAACCGATTAGATCATTTTACATTAAGGTTAATATAAGAATTCAGGGAAATTCTATCACATTTGTTCAATTTACGTCGCTCCTCTTTCAGATAGCGTACTGGGCTAGGCGGCATCTTAAAGCGCGTGGAATGGCGAGTAAAATGCACTATTAACCTTCTATGATAAGGCAATCAGAGACCAGATTAGATCATTTAATACTTTGGTTAATATAAGAATTCAGCGAAATTCTATCACATATGTTCAATTTAAATCGCTCCTATTTCAGATAGCGTATTGGGCTAAGCGGCATCTCAAAACGCATGAAATGACGAGTGAAATGCCCTATTAAACTTTTAGGGTAAGGCAAACAGCGACTCGATTAGACCATTTTATATTACGGTTAATATAAGAATTCAGCGTAATTTTATCACATTTGTTCAATTTACGTCGATCCTATTTCAGGTAGCGTACTGCGCTAGGCGGCATCTTAAAGCGCGTGGAATGGCGAGTAAAATGCACTATTAACCTTCTATGATAGGGCAATCTGAGACCAGATTAGATCATTTTATATTTTGGTTAGTATAAGAATTCAGCGAAATTCTATCACATTTGTTCAATTTACGGCGCTTGTATTTCAGATAGCGTATTGTGCTAAGCGGCATCTCAAAGCGCATGGAATGTCGAGTAAAATTCACTATTAAACTTCTAGGCTACGGCAAACAGAGACCCGATCAGATCATTTTATATTATGGTTAATTTAAGAATTCAGCAAAATTCTATCACATTTGTTCAATTTACGTCGCTCCTATTTCAGATAGCGTATTGGGCTAAGCGGCATCTCAAAGCGCATGGAATGGCGTGTAAAATTCACTATTAAACTTCTAGGGTAGGGCAAACAGCGACCCGATCAGATCATTTCATATTATGGTTAATTTAAGAATTCAGCAAAATTCTATAACATTTGTCCAATTTACGTTGCTCCTATTTCAGATAGCGTATTGGGCGAAGCGGCATCTCAAAGCGGATGAAATGACGAGTGAAATGCACTATCAAACTTCTAGGGTAAGGCAATCAGAGACCCGATTAGATCATTTTATATTACGGTTAATACAAGAATGCAGCGTAATTCTATCACATTTGTTCAATTTACGTCGCTCCTATTTCAGATAGCCTACTGGGCTAGGCGGCATCGCAAAGCGCATGAAATGGCGAGTAAACTGCACTATTAAACTTCTAGCGTAGGGCGAACAAAGACCCGATTAGATCATTTTACATTAAGGTTAATATAAGAATTCAGCGAAATTCTATCACATTTGTTCAACTTACGTCGCTCATATTTCAGATAGCGTATTGGGCTAAGCGGCATCTCAAAGCGCGTGGAATGGCGAATAGAATGCACTGTTAAACTTCTATGGTAAGGCAAACAGAGACCAGATTAGATCATTTTATACTACGGTTAATATAAGAATTCGTCGTAATTCTATCACATTTGTTCAACTTACGACGCTTATATTTCAGATAGCGTATTGGGCTAGGCGGCATCATAAAGCGCGTGGAATCGCGAGTAAAATGCACTATTAAACTTCTGTGATAGGGCAATCAGAGACCCGATTAGATCATTTTATATTTTGGTTAATATAACATTTCAGGGAAATTCTATCACATTTGTTCAATTTACGTCGCTCCTATTTCACATAACGTATTGGGCTAAGCGGCATCTCAAAGCGCATGAAATGGCGAATAAAATGCACAATTAAACTTCAAGGCTAGGGCGAACAGAGACCCGATTTTATCATTTTACATTAAGGTTAATAAAAGAATTCAGCGAAATTCTATCACATTTGTTCAATTTACATCGCTCCTATTTCAGATAGCGTATTGAGCTAAGCGGCATCTCAAAGCGCATGAAATGACGAGTGAAATGCACTATTAAACTTCTAGGGTAAGGCAAACAGAGACCCGATTAGATCATTTTATACTACGGTTAATATAAGAATTCATCGTAATTCTATCACATTTGTTCAACATACGTCGCTCCTATTTCAGATAGCGTACTGGGCTAGCCGGCATCTTAAAGCGCGTGGAATGGCCAGTAAAATGCACTACTAAACTTCTATGATATGGCGATCAGAGACCCGATTAGATCATTTTATATTTTGTTTAACATAAGATTTCAGGGAAATTCTATCACATTTGTTCAATTTACGTCGCTCCTATTTCAGATAGCGTATTGGGCTAAGCGGCATTTCAAAGCGCATGAAATGTCGAGTGAAATGCACTATTAAACTTCTAGGGTAGGGCGAACAGAGACCCGATTAGATCATTTTACATTAAGGTTAATATAAGAAGTCAGGGAAATACTATCACATTTGTTCAACTTACGTCGCTCCTATTTCAGATAGCGTATTGGGCTAAGCGGCATCTTAAAGCGCGTGGAATGGCCAGTAAAATGCACTATTAACCTTCAATGATAGGGCAATCAGAGACCAGATTAGATCATTTTATATTTTGGTTAATATATGTATTCATCGAAATTCTATCACATTTGTTCAACTTACGTCACTCCTATTTCAGATAGCGTACTGGGCTAGGCGGCATCTTGAAGCGCGTGGAATGGCGAGTAAAATGCACTATTAAACTTCTATGATAGGGCAATCAGAGACCCGATTGGGTCATTTTATATTTTGGTTAATATAAGAATTCAGCGAAGTTCTATCACTTTTGATCAATTTACGTCGCTCCTATTTCAGATAGCTTATTAGGCTAAGCGGCATCTCAAAGCGTATGAAATGACGACTGAAATGCACTATTAATCTTCTAGGGTAGGGCGAACATAGACCCGATTAGATCATTTTATATTATGGTTAATTTAAGAATTCAGCAAAATTCTATCACCTTTGTTCAATTTACATCGTTCCTAATTCAGATAGTGTACTGGACTAGGCGGCATCTCAAAGCGCAAGAAACGGCTAGTAAATTGCACTACTAAACTTCTAGGATAGGGCAAACAGAGACCAGATTAGATCATTTTATATTACGGTTAATATAAGAATTCAGCGTAATTCTATCACATTTGTTCAATTTACGTCGCTCCTATTTCAGATAGCGTATTGGGCGAAGCGGCATCTCAAAGCGCATGAAATGGTGAGTAAACTGCACTAATAAACTTCCAGGGTAGGGCAAACAGAGACCCGATTAGATCATTTTTTATTATTGTTAATTTAAGAATTCAGCGAAATTCTATCACATTTGCTCAATTTACGTCGCTCCTATTTCAGATAGCGTATTGGGCTAAGAGGCATCTTAAAGCGCATGAAATGACGAGTGATATACACTATTAAACTTCTAGCGTAGGGCGAACATAGACCCGATTAGATCATTTTATATTATGGTTAATTTAAGAATTCAGCAAAATTCTATCACCTTTGTTCAATTTACATCGTTCCTAATTCAGATAGTGTACTGGACTAGGCGGCATCTCAAAGCGCAAGAAATGGCTAGTAAAATGCACTACTAAACTTCTAGGGTAGGGCAAACAGAGACCAGATTAGATCATTTTATATTACGGTTAATATAAGAATTCAGCGTAATTCTATCACATTTGTTCAATTTACGTCGCTCCTATTTCAGATAGCGTATTGGGCGAAGCGGCATCTCAAAGCGCATGAAATGGTGAGTAAAATGCACTAATAAACTTCCAGGGTAGGGCAAACAGAGACCCGATTAGATCATTTTTTATTATTGTTAATTTAAGAATTCAGCGAAATTCTATCACATTTGCTCAATTTACGTCGCTCCTATTTCAGATAGCGTATTGGGCTAAGAGGCATCTTAAAGCGCATGAAATGACGAGTGAAATACACTATTAAACTTCTAGCGTAGGGCGAACAAAGACCCGATTAGATCATTTTACATTAAGGTTAATATAAGAATTCAGCGAAATTCTATCACATTTGTTCAACTTACGTCGCTCGTATTTCAGATAGCGTATTGGGCTAAGCGGCATCTCAAAGCGCGTGGAATGGCGAGTAAAATGCACTATTAAACTTCTAGGGTGAGGCGAACAGAGAACCGATTAGATCATTTTACATTATGGTTAATAGAAGAATTCGGCGAAATTCTATCACATTTGTTCAACTTACGTCGCTCCTATTTCAGATAGCGTATTGGGCTAAGCGGCATCTCAAAGCGCATGAAATGGCGAGTAAACTGCACTATTAAACTTCTAGCGTAGGGCGAACAAAGACCCGATTAGATCATTTTACATTAAGGTTAATATAAGAATTCAGCGAAATTCTATCACATTTGTTCAACTTACGTCGCTCATATTTCAGATAGCGTATTGGGCTAAGCGGCATCTCAAAGCGCGTGGAATGGCGAATAAAATGCACTGTTAAACTTCTATGGTAAGGCAAACAGAGACCAGATTAGATCATTTTATACTACGGTTAATATAAGAATTCGTCGTAATTCTATAACATTTGTTCAACTTACGACGCTTATATTTCAGATAGCGTATTGGGCTAGGCGGCATCATAAAGCGCGTGGAATCGCGAGTAAAATGCACTATTAAACTTCTGTGATAGGGCAATCAGAGACCCGATTAGATCATTTTATATTTTGGTTAATATAACATTTCAGGGAAATTCTATCACATTTGTTCAATTTACGTCGCTCCTATTTCACATAGCGTATTGGGCTAAGCGGCATCTCAAAGCGCATGAAATGGCGAATAAAATGCACAATATACTTCAAGGCTAGGGCGAACAGAGACCCGATTTTATCATTTTACATTAAGGTTAATAAAAGAATTCAGCGAAATTCTATCACATTTGTTCAATTTACATCGCTCCTATTTCAGATAGCGTATTGAGCTCAGCGGCATCTCAAAGCGCATGAAATGACGAGTGAAATGCACTATTAAACTTCTAGGGTAAGGCAAACAGAGACCCGATTAGATCATTTTATACTACGGTTAATATAAGAATTCATCGTAATTCTATCACATTTGTTCAACATACGTCGCTCCTATTTCAGATAGCGTACTGGGCTATCCGGCATCTTAAAGCGCGTGGAATGGCCAGTAAAATGCACTACTAAACTTCTATGATATGGCGATCAGAGACCCGATTAGATCATTTTATATTTTGTTTAATATCAGATTTCAGGGAAATTCTATCACATTTGTTCAATTTACGTCGCTCCTATTTCAGATAGCGTATTGGGCTAAGCGGCATTTCAAAGCGCATGAAATGTCGAGTGCAATGCACTATTAAACTTCTAGGGTAGGGCGAACAGAGACCCGATTAGATCATTTTACATTAAGGTTAATATAAGAACTCAGGGAAATACTATCACATTTGTTCAACTTACGTCGCTCCTATTTCAGATAGCGTATTGGGCTAAGCGGCATCTTAAAGCGCGTGGAATGGCCAGTAAAATGCACTATTAACCTTCAATGATAGGGCAATCAGAGACCAGATTAGATCATTTTATATTTTGGTTAATATATGTATTCATCGAAATTCTATCACATTTGTTCAACTTACGTCACTCCTATTTCAGATAGCGTACTGGGCTAGGCGGCATCTCGAAGCGCGTGGAATGGCGAGTAAAATGCACTATTAAACTTCTATGATAGGGCAATCAGAGACCCGATTGGGTCATTTTATATTTTGGTTAATATAAGAATTCAGCGAAGTTCTATCACATTTGATCAATTTACGTCGCTCCTATTTCAGATAGCTTATTAGGCTAAGCGGCATCTCAAAGCGTATGAAATGACGACTGAAATGCACTATTAATCTTCTAGGGTAGGGCGAACATAGACCCGATTAGATCATTTTATATTATGGTTAATTTAAGAATTCAGCAAAATTCAATCACCTTTGTTCAATTTACATCGTTCCTAATTCAGATAGTGTACTGGACTAGGCGGCATCTCAAAGCGCAAGAAATGGCTAGTAAATTGCACTACTAAACTTCTAGGATAGGGCAAACAGAGACCAGATTAGATCATTTTATATTACGGTTAATATAAGAATTCAGCGTAATTCTATCACATTTGTTCAATTTACGTCGCTCCTATTTCAGATAGCGTATTGGGCGAAGCGGCATCTCAAAGCGCATGAAATGGTGAGTAAACTGCACTAATAAACTTCCAGGGTAGGGCAAACAGAGACCCGATTAGATCATTTTTTATTATTGTTAATTTAAGAATTCAGCGAAATTCTATCACATTTGCTCAATTTACGTCGCTCCTATTTCAGATAGCGTATTGGGCTAAGAGGCATCTTAAAGCGCATGAAATGACGAGTGAAGTACACTATTAAACTTCTAGCGTAGGGCGAACATAGACCCGATTAGATCATTTTATATTATGGTTAATTTAAGAATTCAGCAAAATTCTATCACCTTTGTTCAATTTACATCGTTCCTAATTCAGATAGTGTACTGGACTAGGCGGCATCTCAAAGCGCAAGAAATGGCTAGTAAAATGCACTACTAAACTTCTAGGGTAGGGCAAACAGAGACCAGATTAGATCATTTTATATTACGGTTAATATAAGAATTCAGCGTAATTCTATCACATTTGTTCAATTTACGTCGCTCCTATGTCAGATAGCGTATTGGGCGAAGCGGCATCTCAAAGCGCATGAAATGGTGAGTAAACTGCACTAATAAACTTCCAGGGTAGGGCAAACAGAGACCCGATTAGATCATTTTTTATTATTGTTAATTTAAGAATTCAGCGAAATTCTATCACATTTGCTCAATTTACGTCGCTCCTATTTCAGATAGCGTATTGGGCTAAGGGGCATCTTAAAGCGCATGAAATGACGAGTGAAGTACACTATTAAACTTCTAGCGTAGGGCGAACATAGACCCGATTAGATCATTTTATATTATGGTTAATTTAAGAATTCAGCAAAATTCTATCACCTTTGTTCAATTTACATCGTTCCTAATTCAGATAGTGTACTGGACTAGGCGGCATCTCAAAGCGCAAGAAATGGCTAGTAAAATGCACTACTAAACTTCTAGGGTAGGGCAAACAGAGACCAGATTAGATCATTTTATATTACGGTTAATATAAGAATTCAGCGTAATTCTATCACATTTGTTCAATTTACGTCGCTCCTATTTCAGATAGCGTATTGGGCGAAGCGGCATCTCAAAGCGCATGAAATGGTGAGTAAAATGCACTAATAAACTTCCAGGGTAGGGCAAACAGAGACCCGATTAGATCATTTTTTATTATTGTTAATTTAAGAATTCAGCGAAATTCTATCACATTTGCTCAATTTACGTCGCTCCTATTTCAGATAGCGTATTGGGCTAAGAGGCATCTTAAAGCGCATGAAATGACGAGTGAAATACACTATTAAACTTCTAGCGTAGGGCGAACAAAGACCCGATTAGATCATTTTACATTAAGGTTAATATAAGAATTCAGCGAAATTCTATCACATTTGTTCAACTTACGTCGCTCGTATTTCAGATAGCGTATTGGGCTAAGCGGCATCTCAAAGCGCGTGGAATGGCGAGTAAAATGCACTATTAAACTTCTAGGGTGAGGCAAACAGAGACCCGATTAGATCATTTTATATTACGGTTAATATAAGAATTCAGCGTACTTCTATCACATTTGTTCAATTTACGTCGCTCCTATTTCAGATAGCGTATTGGGCTAAGCGGCATCTCAAAGCGCATGAAATGACGAGTGAAATGCACTATTAAACTTCTAGGGTAGGGCGAACAAAGACCCGATTAGATCATTTTACATTAAGGTTAATATAAGAATTCAGCGAAATTCTATCACATTTGTTCAACTTACGTCGCTCATATTTCAGATAGCGTATTGGGCTAGGCGGCATCTTAACGCGCGTGGAATCGCGAGTAAAATGCACTATTAAACTTCTAGGGTAAGGCAGACAGAGACCAGATTAGATCATTTTATGTTACGGTTAATATAAGAATTCAGCGTAATTCTATCACATTTGTTCAATTTACGTCGCTCCTATTTCAGATAGCGTATTGGGCTAAGCGGCATCTCAAAGCGCATGAAATGGCGAGTGAAATGCACTGTAGCAGCTACGGCACTGCTACCACATCCCTGCCGTGAAAGATCGAGATATTACCCTCGCTAACTTTCTTTTCTTTAAATGCTTACGGTCTATCTTTCTTTAAAAGTGTACGAACACAGGCGCGTCGTAGACCGGCAACGGACGACGGTTGCCGATTGCGCGACGAGTTTTTTTCTGTTGTTTTCTGACCGCGCGCCGCGGTCACCATACGAGAACACGAGGCAGAACCTCTTACGACTCACCACGTGTACGACCGTGCGACGCAGACAATACCTGTTTTTATTCTGTTATATTAATTGTAAATAAATTGAGCGTGTAACGCAAATCGGAGTTATCCATTACGCACACATTCACCTCAATTATTGGTGACCCCGACGTGATCGCGACGTGATCGTGAAGTGATTGTGATCGTGATCGTGATCGTGACAAGACAATTTTTTTTTTTCTCTTCTCTCCATCGACTGTATTTTTTTTAAAGACTTCCGTGAACTTTTTATACAATAGTGTAATTCGCGCAGAACTGCTAAAAGTGTAAGTGATCTCTCCGCTGAAGCAGCAATACAGCCATGAACGCGGATATCCCTGCCAACGCCTCCACGAGCAGAGCGTCGATAGAAAGAGTCGCCGTTCGTATACCGGATTTTTGTCCTAGCGATCCGGAAATGTGGTTCAGCATGGTGGAAAGGAGTTTCGAGGTATCCGGAGTGACCACCGACAGCACCAGGTTCGGGTATATCCTGAGTGCCCTGGATCCACGCTACGCCACAGAGGTTCGAGACATAATAATGAACCCGCCAGCGACCGGTCAGTATGAAAAACTAAAAACCGAGCTGATCCGACGTTTGAGCGTGTCTCAAGAGCAGAAGACGCGACGCCTCCTGGAGCATGAGGAAATCGGCGATCGGAAACCTTCGCAATTTTTGAGGCATCTGCGCAGCCTAGCCGGGACGCAAGTATCCGACGCCTTATTGCGAACCCTTTGGCTAGGGAGGTTACCGACGAGCACGCAGGTAATTTTAGCCACGCAGAAGGACACGGAACTGGACAAAGTGGCCGAGCTGGCGGACGCTATCACCGATACCAGGCCTCATCGCCATCAAATTGCCGAAGCGTCACCCCCGGCGCCGCAGGAAATCGACGCAGGTAGGTCCCTCGAGGCTTTATTGCAATTGAAAATGTCGCAGCTCGCTCTGTCGCTACGAGAAGAAATAGCGGCGCTTCGTCAAGAAATGACGAGCGATCGTACCTCGCGGAGAGATAGGGAGCCTCGATCCCGTTCACGTCCTCGGAGCCGTTCTGGATCTCGATCGAGGAAGCGCACACATGGCAAGGATGGAATTTGCTGGTACCACTGGAGTTTCGGTACCGACGCAAGGGACTGCATTAAGCCGTGCACCTTCCAGGCGGGAAACATTCCGGGCAGTCGTTAACGACGGCTAGCGACCCCAGCCCGACTTTACGCCGTCTCTTCGTCATCGATCACGACACGATTACGCAATTTTTGGTCGACACAGGCGCCGACCTCTGTGTTTTTCCACGAGCAATGATCCGAGGACGGCGCGAAAAATCATCCTACGAGCTTTCCGCAGCGAATGGCACCACCATCGCAACGTACGGGACTACGACTTTAACTCTCAATTTAGGGTTACGTCGGGTTTTCACATGGAGATTCGTAATCGCCGACGTCTCCAGTCCCATAATCGGGGTCGATTTCCTCGCTCACTTCGGACTAATGGTAGACGTTCGCAATCGCCGTCTCTTAGATCAAGTGACGTCTCTCTCGACACGAGGAATGCCTGCCCGCGAAGCCGTCCCGAGCATCAAAACAGTCTTCGGGGAATCCGCTTATCATGTTCTACTCCAGCGATTTCCCGAAATTACGAAACCGGAAGGAACACCTTCCGAACCAAAGCACAGCACGATGCACCACATTCGTACTGCACCAGGTCCACCTGTTACCTGCAAACCACGGCGTCTTGCACCAGGTAGGCTACAGGCAGCCAAAAAGGAATTTGAAACCATGTCGCGATTAGGAACAACCCGACCGTCGGAGAGTAGCTGGTCGTCACCTTTGCACATGGTACCCAAAAAAGGAAGTGACGAATGGAGACCATGTGGCGATTATCGTGCTCTCAACGCCAGGACCTTGCCGGACCGATATCCCGTCAGGCATATTGAAGATTTTGCACAAACTTTGCGGGGTAAGAAAATTTTTTCTACCATTGATCTCGTTCGAGCTTACAACCAAATCCCCGTTGCACCCGAAGATATTCCGAAGACAGCTATTACCACTCCTTTCGGATTATTCGAATTTCCGTTCATGTCGTTTGGGTTACGCAACGCGGCTCAAACCTTTCAGCGCTTTATCGATGAAGCGTTGCGAGGTTTGAACTTTTGTTTCGCATACATTGACGACATACTGGTGGCTTCAACATCCGAAGAGGAACACCTTCAACACCTCAAGATAGTTTTTGAACGGCTAAAACAATACGGTATAGTGATAAATACTGCAAAATGTATCTTCGGAAGGACGGAGTTAAAATTTTTAGGCTACCTGGTGTCGGAATCAGGCACCCGACCATCCACCGAAAAGGTTGAGGCCATTTTAAAGTATCCACGGCCGACCACAGCGAAACAATTACGGCAGTTTTTAGGTATGGTAAATTTTTATAGACGTTTCATACCTAAAGCCGCACAGGTACATGCACCTCTGAACGACATGCTGGCGGACAATATAAAAGGCAGCGCACCTGTAAATTGGACACCAGACGCCACCGCAGCATTTGAAGACTCTAAAAAGGCGTTAGTAGAGGCTACTCTACTAACACACCCTGAAATCGACGCACCATTGGCCATCATATGCGACGCCTCGAATTCTGCTGTTGGCGCCGCGCTTCAACAACGCATCGGTGATAATTGGGAACCACTGGGTTTCTTTTCAAAAAAACTCAGCTCAACGGAACAGAAATACTAAAGGAACTGCGACAACATTTCCAGGATCTGAGCCCAGTCGCAGGTTCTCACCATGGGTCACGGCGGACCTTCGTGTACAAAGACCTTGCCAGTTCCGAGCATGTTTTCGTACGACACGACGCATCGAAAGGCATTCTACAACAACCTTATGATGGACCATATCGTGTCATTAGCCGCGGACATAAAACCTTTCTAATAGACCGTCAAGGAAAACATGTCACAATTTCAATCGAGAGGTTAAAACCCGCGTATATTGTAAGTGATCATTTAACACATAAAAATTGTAATAATTCCGACACAGAACCAAATGTATCTCGCGATATTGTAACACCACAATTTACCACCCGCGCAGGTAGGCGAGTACGATTTCTCGACAGATTTCAAGCTGGATTTTCGTGATTAGGTAAATCACTGGCAGGGGGGTGATGTAGCAGCTACGGCACTGCTACCACATCCCTGCCGTGAAAGATCGAGATATTACCCTCGCTAACTTTCTTTTCTTTAAATGCTTACGGTCTATCTTTCTTTAAAAGTGTACGAACACAGGCGCGTCGTAGACCGGCAACGGACGACGGTTGCCGATTCCGCGACGAGTTTTTTTCTGTTGTTTTCTGACCGCGCGCCGCGGTCACCATACGAGAACACGAGGCAGAACCTCTTACGACTCACCACGTGTACGACCGTGCGACGCAGACAATACCTGTTCTTATTCTGTTATATTAATTGTAAATAAATTGAGCGTGTAACGCAAATCGGAGTTATCCATTACGCACACATTCACCTCAGCACTATTAAACTTCTAGGGTAAGGCAATCAGAGACCCGACTAGATCATTTTATATTACGGTTAATACAAGAATTCAGCGTAATTCTATCACATTTGTTCAATTTACGTCGCTCCTATTTCAGATAGCTTATTGGGATAAGCGGCATCTCAAAGCGCATGAAATGACGAGTGAAATGCACTATTAAACTTCTAGGGTAGGGCGAACAAAGACCCGACTAGATCATTTTATATTACGGTTAATACAAGAATTCAGCGTAATTCTATCACATTTGTTCAATTTACGTCGCTCCTATTTCAGATAGCGTACTGGGCTAGACGGCATCTTAAAGCGCGTGGAATGGCGAGTAAAATGCACTATTAAACTTCTAGGGTAAGGCAAACAGAGACCCGATTAGATCATTTTATATTAAGATTAATACAAGAATTCAGGGAAATTCTCTCACATTTGTTCAATTTACGTCGCTCCTATTTCAAATGGCTTATTGGGCTAAGCGGCATCTCAAAGCGCATGAAATGGCATGTAAAATGCACTGTTAAACTTCCAGGGTAAGGCAAATAGACACACGATTAGATCATTTCATATTACGGTTAGTAAAACAATTCAGCGAAATTCTATCACATTTGTTCAATTTACGTCGCTCCTATTTCAGATAGCTTATTGGGCTAAGGGGCATCTCAAAGCGCATGAAATGACGAGTGAAATACACTATTAAACTTCTAGCGTAGGGCGAACAAAGACCCGATTAGATCATTTTACATTAAGGTTAATATAAGAATTCAGCGAAATTCTATCACATTTGTTCAACTTACGTCGCTCATATTTCAGATAGCGTATTGGGCTAAGCGGCATCTCAAAGCGCGTGGAGTGGCGAGTAAAATGCACTATTAAACTTCTAGGGTAAGGCAAACAGAGACCAGATTAGATCATTTTATGTTACGGTTAATATAAGAATTCAGCGTAATTCTATCACATTTGTTCAATTTACGTCGCTCCTATTTCAGATAGCGTATTGGGCTAAGCGGCATCTCAAAGCGCATGAAATGACGAGTGAAATGCACTATTAAACTTCTAGGGTAGGGCGAACAAAGACCCGATTAGATCATTTTACATTAAGGTTAATATAAGAATTCAGCGAAATTCTATCACATTTGTTCAACTTACGTCGCTCATATTTCAGATAGCGTATTGGGCTAAGCGGCATCTCAAAGCGCGTGGAGTGGCGAGTAAAATGCACTATTAAACTTCTAGGGTAAGGCAGACAGAGACCAGATTAGATCATTTTATGTTACGGTTAATATAAGAATTCAGCGTAATTCTATCACATTTGTTCAATTTACGTCGCTCCTATTTCAGATAGCGTATTGGGCTAAGCGGCATCTCAAAGCGCATGAAATGACGAGTGAAATGCACTATTAAACTTCTAGGGTAGGGCGAACAAAGACCCGATTAGATCATTTTACATTAAGGTTAATATAAGAATTCAGCGAAATTCTATCACATTTGTTCAACTTACGTCGCTCATATTTCAGATAGCGTATTGGGCTAAGCGGCATCTCAAAGCGCGTGGAATGGCGAGTAAAATGCCCTATTAAACTTCTAGGCTAGGGCGAACAGAGACCCGATTAGATCATTGTATATTATGGTTAATTTAAGAATTCAACGAAATTCTATCACATTCGTTCAATTTACGTCGCACCTATTTCAGATAGCGTATTGGGCTAAGCGGCATCTCAAAGCGCATGAAATGGCGAGTAAAATGCACTATTAAACTTCTAGGGTAAGCCAAACAGAGACCCGATTAGATCATTTCATATTATGGTTAATTTAAGAATTCAGCAAAATTCTATCACATTTGTTCAATTTACGTCGCTCCTATATCAGATAGCGTATTGGGCTAAGCGGCATCTCAAAGCGCCTGAAATGACGAGTGAAATGCCCTATTAAACTTCTAGGGTAGGGCGAACAGAGACCCGATTAGATCATTTTATATTAAGATTAATACAAGAATTCAGGGAAATTCTATCACATTTGTTCAATTTACGTCGCTCCTATTGCAGATAGCGTATTGGGCTAAGCGGCATCTCAAAGGGCATGAAATGGGGAATAAAATGCACTATTATACTTCTAGGGTAGGGCAAACAGAGACCCGATTAGATCATTCTATACTATGGTTAATTTAAGAATTCAGCGGGATTCTATCACATTTGTTCAATTTACGTCGCTCCTATATCAGATAGCGTATTGGGCTAAGCGGCTTCTCAAAGCGCATGAAATGGCGAGTAAAATGCACTATTAAACTTCTAGGGTAAGGCAAACAGAGACCCGATTAGGTCATTTTATATTACGGTTAATATAAGAATTTAGCGTAATTCTATCACATTTGTTCAATTTACGTCGCTCCTATTTCAGATAGCGTATTGGGCTAAGCGGCATCTCAAAGCGCATGAAATGGCGAGTGAAATGCACTATTAAACTTCTAGGGTAAGGCAAACAGAGACCCGATTAGATCATTTTATATTACGGTTAATATAAGAATTCAGCGAAATTCTATCACATTTGTTCAATTTACGTCGCTCCTATATCACATAGCGTATTGGGCTAAGCGGCACCTGAAAGCGCATGAAATGACGAGTGAAATGCACTATTAAACTTCTAGGGTAGGGCGAACAGAGACCCGATTAGATCATTTTACATTAAGGTTATAATAAGAATTCAGGGAAATTCTATCACATTTGTTCAATTTACGTCGCTCCTATTTCAGATAGCGGATTGGGCTAAGCGGCATCTCAAAGCGCATGAAATGACGAGTGAAATGCACTATTAAACTTCTAGGGTAGGGCGAACAAAGACCCGATTAGATCATTTTACATTAAGGTTAATATAAGAATTCAGCGAAATTCTATCACATTTGTTCAACTTACGTCGCTCATATTTCAGATAGCGTATTGGGCTAAGCGGCATCTCAAAGCGCGTGGAGTGGCGAGTAAAATGCACTATTAAACTTCTAGGGTAAGGCAGACAGAGACCAGATTAGATCATTTTATGTTACGGTTAATATAAGAATTCAGCGTAATTCTGTCACATTTGTTCAATTTACGTCGCTCCTATTTCAGATAGCGTATTGGGCTAAGCGGCATCTCAAAGCGCATGAAATGACGAGTGAAATGCACTATTAAACTTCTAGGGTAGGGCGAACAAAGACCCGATTAGATCATTTTACATTAAGGTTAATATAAGAATTCAGCGAAATTCTATCACATTTGTTCAACTTACGTCGCTCATATTTCAGATAGCGTATTGGGCTAAGCGGCATCTCAAAGCGCGTGGAATGGCGAGTAAAATGCCCTATTAAACTTCTAGGCTAGGGCGAACAGAGACCCGATTAGATCATTGTATATTATGGTTAATTTAAGAATTCAACGAAATTCTATCACATTCGTTCAATTTACGTCGCACCTATTTCAGATAGCGTATTGGGCTAAGCGGCATCTCAAAGCGCATGAAATGGCGAGTAAAATGCACTATTAAACTTCTAGGGTAAGCCAAACAGAGACCCGATTAGATCATTTCATATTATGGTTAATTTAAGAATTCAGCAAAATTCTATCACATTTGTTCAATTTACGTCGCTCCTATATCAGATAGCGTATTGGGCTAAGCGGCATCTCAAAGCGCATGAAATGACGAGTGAAATGCCCTATTAAACTTCTAGGGTAGGGCGAACAGAGACCCGATTAGATCATTTTATATTAAGATTAATACAAGAATTCAGGGAAATTCTATCACATTTGTTCAATTTACGTCGCTCCTATTGCAGATAGCGTATTGGGCTAAGCGGCATCTCAAAGGGCATGAAATGGGGAATAAAATGCACTATTATACTTCTAGGGTAGGGCAAACAGAGACCCGATTAGATCATTCTATACTATGGTTAATTTAAGAATTCAGCGGGATTCTATCACATTTGTTCAATTTACGTCGCTCCTATATCAGATAGCGTATTGGGCTAAGCGGCTTCTCAAAGCGCATGAAATGGCGAGTAAAATGCACTATTAAACTTCTAGGGTAAGGCAAACAGAGACCCGATTAGGTCATTTTATATTACGGTTAATATAAGAATTTAGCGTAATTCTATCACATTTGTTCAATTTACGTCGCTCCTATTTCAGATAGCGTATTGGGCTAAGCGGCATCTCAAAGCGCATGAAATGGCGAGTGAAATGCACTATTAAACTTCTAGGGTAAGGCAAACAGAGACCCGATTAGATCATTTTATATTACGGTTAATATAAGAATTCAGCGAAATTCTATCACATTTGTTCAATTTACGTCGCTCCTATATCACATAGCGTATTGGGCTAAGCGGCACCTGAAAGCGCATGAAATGACGAGTGAAATGCACTATTAAACTTCTAGGGTAGGGCGAACAGAGACCCGATTAGATCATTTTACATTAAGGTTATAATAAGAATTCAGGGAAATTCTACCACATTTGTTCAATTTACGTCGCTCCTATTTCAGATAGCGGATTGGGCTAAGCGGCATCTCAAAGCGCATGAAATGACGAGTGAAATGCAATATTAAACTTCTAGGGTACGGCGAACATAGACCCGATTAGATCATTTTACATTAAGGTTAATATAAGAATCCAGGGAAATTCTATCACGTTTGTTCAATTTACGTCGCTCCTATTTCAGATAGCGTATTGGGCTAAGCGGCATCTCAAAGCGCATGAAATGGCGAGTAAAATGCACTATTAAACTTCTCGGGTAAGGCAAACAGAGAACCGATTAGATCATTTTACATTAAGGTTAATATAAGAATTCAGGGAAATTCTATCACATTTGTTCAATTTACGTCGCTCCTCTTTCAGATAGCGCACTGGGCTAGACGGCATCTTAAAGCGCGTGGAATGGCGAGTAAAATGCACTATTAACCTTCTATGATAAGGCAATCAGAGACCAGATTAGATCATTTAATACTTTGGTTAATATAAGAATTCAGCGAAATTCTATCACATATGTTCAATTTAAATCGCTCCTATTTCAGATAGCGTATTGGGCTAAGCGGCATCTCAAAACGCATGAAATGACGAGTGAAATGCCCTATTAAACTTCTAGGGTAGGGCGAACAGAGACCCGATTAGATCATTTTACATTAAGATTAATACAAGAATTCAGGGAAATTCTATCACATTTGCTCAATTTACGTCGCGCCTATTTCAGATAGCGTATTGGGCTAAGCGGCATCTCAAAGGGCATGAAATGGGGAATAAAATGCACTATTATACTTCTAGGATTGGGCAAATAGGGACCCGATTACATCATTTTACATTAAGGTTAATATAAGAGTTCAGCGAAATTCTATCACATTTGTTCAATTTACGTCGCTCATATTTCAGATAGCGTATTGGGCAAAGCGGCATCTCAAAGCGTATGAAATGGCGAGTAAAATGCACTATTAAACTTCTAGGGTAGGGCAAACCGAGACCCGATTAGATCATTTTATATTACGGTTAATATAAGAATTCAGCGTAATTCTATCACATTTGTTCAATTTACGTCGCTCCTAATTCAGACAGCGTATTGGGCTAAGCGGCATCTCAAAGCGCATGAAATGGCGAGTGAAATGCACTATTAAACTTCTAGGGTAAGGCAAACAGAGACCCGATTAGATCATTTTATATTACGGTTAATATAAGAATTCAGCGTAATTCTATCACATTTGTTCAATTTACGTCGCTCCTATTTCAGATACCGTATTGGGCTAAGCGGCATCTCAAAGGGCATGAAATGGGGAATAAAATGCACTATTATACTTCTAGGATTGGGCAAATAGGGACCCGATTACATCATTTTACATTAAGGTTAATATAAGAGTTCAGCGAAATTCTATCACATTTGTTCAATTTACGTCGCTCATATTTCAGATAGTGTATTGGGCTAAGCGGCATCTCAAAGCGTATGAAATGGCGAGTAAAATGCACTATTAAACTTCTAGGGTAGGGCAAACAGAGACCCGATTAGATCATTATATTACGGTTAATATAAGAATTCAGCGAAATTCTATCACATTTGTTCAGTTTACGTCGCTGCTATTTCACATAGCGAATTGGGCTAAGCGGCACCTGAAAGCGCATGCAATGACGAGTGAAATGCACTACTAAACTTCTAGGGTAGGAAGAACAGATACCCGATTAGATCATTTTACATTAAGGTTATAATAAGAATTCAGGGAAATTCTATCACATTTGTTCAATCTATGTCGCTCCTATTTCAGATAGCGTATTGGGCTACGCGGTATCTCAAAGCGCATGAAATGGCGAATAAAATGCACTATTAAACTTGTAGGCTAGGGCGAACAGATACCCGATTAGATCATTTTACATTATGGTTAATAAAAGAATTCAGCGAAATTCTATCACATTTGTTCAATTTACGTCGCTCCTATTTCAGATAGCGTATTGGGCTAAGCGGCATCTTAAAGCGCGTGGAATGGCGAGTAAAATGCACTATTAACCTTCTATGATACGGCAATCAGAGACCCGATTAGATCATTTTATATTACGGTTAATATAAGAATTCAGCGTAATTCTATCACATTTGTTCAATTTACGTCGCTCCTATTTCAGATAGCCTACTGGGCTAGGCGGCATCCTAAAGCTCGTGGAATGGCGAGTATTATGCACTATTAAGCTTCTATGATAGGGCAATCGGAGACCCGATTAGATCATTTTATATTTTGATTAATATAATAATTCAGCGAAATTCTATCACATTTGTTCAGTTTACGTCGCTGCTATTTCACATAGCGAATTGGGCTAAGCGGCACCTGAAAGCGCATGCAATGACGAGTGAAATGCACTACTAAACTTCTAGGGTAGGGCGAACAGAGACCCGATTAGATCATTTTACATTAAGGTTATAATAAGAATTCAGGGAAATTCTATCACATTTGTTCAATCTACGTCGCTCCTATTTCAGATAGCGTATTGGGCTAAGCGGCATCTCAAAGCGCATGAAATGGCGTGTAAAATTCACTATTAAACTTCTAGGGTAGGGCAAACAGCGACCCGATCAGATCATTTCATATTATGGTTAATTTAAGAATTCAGCGTAATTCTATCACATTTGTTCAATTTACGTCGCTCCTATTTCAGATAGCCTACTGGGCTAGGCGGCATCGCAAAGCGCATGAAATGGCGAGTAAACTGCACTATTAAACTTCTAGCGTAGGGCGAACAAAGACCCGATTACATCATTTTACATTAAGGTTAGTATAAGAATTCAGCGAAATTCTATCACATTTGTTCAATTTACGTCGCTCCTATTTCAGATAGCGTATTGGGCTAAGCGGCATCTCAAAGCGCGTGGAATGGCGAGTAAAATGCACTATTAAACTTCTATGGTAAGGCAAACAGAGACCAGATTAGATCATTTTATACTACGGTTAATATAAGAATTCGTCGTAATTCTATCACATTTGTTCAACTTACGACGCTTATATTTCAGATAGCGTATTGGGCTAGGCGGCATCTTAAAGCGCGTGGAATCGCGAGTAAAATGCACTATTAAACTTCTGTGATAGGGCAATCAGAGACCCGATTAGATCATTTTATATTTTGGTTAATATAAGATTTCAGGGAAATTCTATCACATTTGTTCAATTTACGTCGCTCCTATTTCACATAGTGTATTGGGCTAAGCGGCATCTCAAAGCGCATGAAATGGCGAATAAAATGCACAATTAAACTTCAAGGCTAGGGCGAACAGAGACCCGATTTTATCATTTTACATTAAGGTTAATAAGAGAATTCAGCGAAATTCTATCACATTTGTTCAATTTACATCGCTCCTATTTCAGATAGCGTATTGAGCTAAGCGGCATCTCAAAGCGCATGAAATGACGAGTGAAATGCACTATTAAACTTCTAGGGTAAGGCAAACAGAGACCCGATTAGATCATTTTATACTACGGTTAATATAAGAATTCATCGTAATTCTATCACATTTGTTCAACATACGTCGCTCCTATTTCAGATAGCGTATTGGGCTAAGCGGCATTTCAAAGCGCATGAAATGTCGAGTGAAATGCACTATTAAACTTCTAGGGTAGGGCGAACAGAGACCCGATTAGATCATTTTACATTAAGGTTAATATAAGAAGTCAGGGAAATTCTATCACATTTGTTCAATTTACGTCGCTCCTATATCACATAGCGTATTGGGCTAAGCGGCACCTGAAAGCGCATGAAATGACGAGTGAAATGCACTATTAAACTTCTAGGGTAGGGCGAACAGAGACCCGATTAGATCATTTTACATTAAGGTTATAATAAGAATTCAGGGAAATTCTACCACATTTGTTCAATTTACGTCGCTCCTATTTCAGATAGCGGATTGGGCTAAGCGGCATCTCAAAGCGCATGAAATGACGAGTGAAATGCAATATTAAACTTCTAGGGTACGGCGAACATAGACCCGATTAGATCATTTTACATTAAGGTTAATATAAGAATCCAGGGAAATTCTATCACGTTTGTTCAATTTACGTCGCTCCTATTTCAGATAGCGTATTGGGCTAAGCGGCATCTCAAAGCGCATGAAATGGCGAGTAAAATGCACTATTAAACTTCTCGGGTAAGGCAAACAGAGAACCGATTAGATCATTTTACATTAAGGTTAATATAAGAATTCAGGGAAATTCTATCACATTTGTTCAATTTACGTCGCTCCTCTTTCAGATAGCGCACTGGGCTAGACGGCATCTTAAAGCGCGTGGAATGGCGAGTAAAATGCACTATTAACCTTCTATGATAAGGCAATCAGAGACCAGATTAGATCATTTAATACTTTGGTTAATATAAGAATTCAGCGAAATTCTATCACATATGTTCAATTTAAATCGCTCCTATTTCAGATAGCGTATTGGGCTAAGCGGCATCTCAAAACGCATGAAATGACGAGTGAAATGCCCTATTAAACTTCTAGGGTAGGGCGAACAGAGACCCGATTAGATCATTTTACATTAAGATTAATACAAGAATTCAGGGAAATTCTATCACATTTGCTCAATTTACGTCGCGCCTATTTCAGATAGCGTATTGGGCTAAGCGGCATCTCAAAGGGCATGAAATGGGGAATAAAATGCACTATTATACTTCTAGGATTGGGCAAATAGGGACCCGATTACATCATTTTACATTAAGGTTAATATAAGAGTTCAGCGAAATTCTATCACATTTGTTCAATTTACGTCGCTCATATTTCAGATAGCGTATTGGGCAAAGCGGCATCTCAAAGCGTATGAAATGGCGAGTAAAATGCACTATTAAACTTCTAGGGTAGGGCAAACCGAGACCCGATTAGATCATTTTATATTACGGTTAATATAAGAATTCAGCGTAATTCTATCACATTTGTTCAATTTACGTCGCTCCTAATTCAGACAGCGTATTGGGCTAAGCGGCATCTCAAAGCGCATGAAATGGCGAGTGAAATGCACTATTAAACTTCTAGGGTAAGGCAAACAGAGACCCGATTAGATCATTTTATATTACGGTTAATATAAGAATTCAGCGTAATTCTATCACATTTGTTCAATTTACGTCGCTCCTATTTCAGATACCGTATTGGGCTAAGCGTCATCTCAAAGGGCATGAAATGGGGAATAAAATGCACTATTATACTTCTAGGATTGGGCAAATAGGGACCCGATTACATCATTTTACATTAAGGTTAATATAAGAGTTCAGCGAAATTCTATCACATTTGTTCAATTTACGTCGCTCATATTTCAGATAGTGTATTGGGCTAAGCGGCATCTCAAAGCGTATGAAATGGCGAGTAAAATGCACTATTAAACTTCTAGGGTAGGGCAAACAGAGACCCGATTAGATCATTATATTACGGTTAATATAAGAATTCAGCGAAATTCTATCACATTTGTTCAGTTTACGTCGCTGCTATTTCACATAGCGAATTGGGCTAAGCGGCACCTGAAAGCGCATGCAATGACGAGTGAAATGCACTACTAAACTTCTAGGGTAGGAAGAACAGATACCCGATTAGATCATTTTACATTAAGGTTATAATAAAAATTCAGGGAAATTCTATCACATTTGTTCAATCTATGTCGCTCCTATTTCAGATAGCGTATTGGGCTACGCGGTATCTCAAAGCGCATGAAATGGCGAATAAAATGCACTATTAAACTTGTAGGCTAGGGCGAACAGATACCCGATTAGATCATTTTACATTATGGTTAATAAAAGAATTCAGCGAAATTCTATCACATTTGTTCAATTTACGTCGCTCCTATTTCAGATAGCGTATTGGGCTAAGCGGCATCTTAAAGCGCGTGGAATGGCGAGTAAAATGCACTATTAACCTTCTATGATACGGCAATCAGAGACCCGATTAGATCATTTTATATTACGGTTAATATAAGAATTCAGCGTTATTCTATCACATTTGTTCAATTTACGTCGCTCCTATTTCAGATAGCCTACTGGGCTAGGCGGCATCCTAAAGCTCGTGGAATGGCGAGTATTATGCACTATTAAGCTTCTATGATAGGGCAATCGGAGACCCGATTAGATCATTTTATATTTTGATTAATATAATAATTCAGCGAAATTCTATCGCATTTGTTCAGTTTACGTCGCTGCTATTTCACATAGCGAATTGGGCTAAGCGGCACCTGAAAGCGCATGCAATGACGAGTGAAATGCACTACTAAACTTCTAGGGTAGGGCGAACAGAGACCCGATTAGATCATTTTACATTAAGGTTATAATAAGAATTCAGGGAAATTCTATCACATTTGTTCAATCTACGTCGCTCCTATTTCAGATAGCGTATTGGGCTAAGCGGCATCTCAAAGCGCATGAAATGGCGTGTAAAATTCACTATTAAACTTCTAGGGTAGGGCAAACAGCGACCCGATCAGATCATTTCATATTATGGTTAATTTAAGAATTCAGCGTAATTCTATCACATTTGTTCAATTTACGTCGCTCCTATTTCAGATAGCCTACTGGGCTAGGCGGCATCGCAAAGCGCATGAAATGGCGAGTAAACTGCACTATTAAACTTCTAGCGTAGGGCGAACAAAGACCCGATTACATCATTTTACATTAAGGTTAGTATAAGAATTCAGCGAAATTCTATCACATTTGTTCAACTTACGTCGCTCCTATTTCAGATAGCGTATTGGGCTAAGCGGCATCTCAAAGCGCGTGGAATGGCGAGTAAAATGCACTATTAAACTTCTATGGTAAGGCAAACAGAGACCAGATTAGATCATTTTATACTACGGTTAATATAAGAATTCGTCGTAATTCTATCACATTTGTTCAACTTACGACGCTTATATTTCAGATAGCGTATTGGGCTAGGCGGCATCTTAAAGCGCGTGGAATCGCGAGTAAAATGCACTATTAAACTTCTGTGATAGGGCAATCAGAGACCCGATTAGATCATTTTATATTTTGGTTAATATAAGATTTCAGGGAAATTCTATCACATTTGTTCAATTTACGTCGCTCCTATTTCACATAGTGTATTGGGCTAAGCGGCATCTCAAAGCGCATGAAATGGCGAATAAAATGCACAATTAAACTTCAAGGCTAGGGCGAACAGAGACCCGATTTTATCATTTTACATTAAGGTTAATAAGAGAATTCAGCGAAATTCTATCACATTTGTTCAATTTACATCGCTCCTATTTCAGATAGCGTATTGAGCTAAGCGGCATCTCAAAGCGCATGAAATGACGAGTGAAATGCACTATTAAACTTCTAGGGTAAGGCAAACAGAGACCCGATTAGATCATTTTATACTACGGTTAATATAAGAATTCATCGTAATTCTATCACATTTGTTCAACATACGTCGCTCCTATTTCAGATAGCGTATTGGGCTAAGCGGCATTTCAAAGCGCATGAAATGTCGAGTGAAATGCACTATTAAACTTCTAGGGTAGGGCGAACAGAGACCCGATTAGATCATTTTACATTAAGGTTAATATAAGAAGTCAGGGAAATTCTATCACATTTGTTCAACTTACGTCGCTCCTATTTCAGATAGCGTATTGGGCTAAGCGGCATCTTAAAGCGCGTGGAATGGCCAGTAAAATGCACTATTAACCTTCAATGATAGGGCAATCAGAGACCAGATTAGATCATTTTATATTTTGGTTAATATATGTATTCAGCGAAATTCTATCACATTTGTTCAACTTACGTCACTCCTATTTCAGATAGCGTACTGGGCTAGGCGGCATCTTAAAGCGCGTGGAATGGCGAGTAAAATGCACTATTAAACTTCTATGATAGGGCAATCAGAGACCCGATTGGATCATTTTATATTTTGGTTAATATAAGAATTCAGCGAAGTTCTATCACATTTGTTCAATTTACGTCGCTCCTATTTCAGATAGCTTATTAGGCTAAGCGGCATCTCAAAGCGCATGAAATGACGACTGAAATGCACTATTAATCTTCTAGGGTAGGGCGAACATAGACCCGAATAGATCATTTTATATTATGGTTAATTTAAGAATTCAGCAAAATTCTATCACCTTTGTTCAATTTACATCGTTCCTAATTCAGATAGCGTACTGGACTAGGCGGCATCTCAAAGCGCAAGAAATGGCTAGTAAAATGCACTACTAAACTTCTAGGGTAGGGCAAACAGAGACCAGATTAGAGCATTTTATATTACGGTTAATATAAGAATTCAGCGTAATTCTATCACATTTGTTCAATTTACGTCGCTCCTATTTCAGATAGCGTATTGGGCGAAGCGGCATCTCAAAGCGCATGAAATGGTGAGTAAAATGCACTAATAAACTTCCAGGGTAGGGCAAACAGAGACCCGATTAGATCATTTTTGATTATTGTTAATTTAAGAATTCAGCGAAATTCTATCACATTTGCTCAATTTACGTCGCTCCTATTTCAGATAGCGTATTGGGCTAAGAGGCATCTTAAAGCGCATGAAATGACGAGTGAAATACGCTATTAAACTTCTAGCGTAGGGCGAACAAAGACCCGATTAGATCATTTTACATTAAGTTTAATATAAGAATTCAGCGAAATTCTATCGAATTTGTTCAACTTACGTCGCTCATATTTCAGATAGCGTATTGGGCTAAGCGACATCTCAAAGCGCGTGGAATGGCGAGTAAAATGCACTATTAAACTTCTAGGGTAAGGCAAACAGAGACCCGATTAGATCATTTTATATTACGGTTAATATAAGAATTCAGCGTAATTCTATCACATTTGTTCAATTTACGTCGCTCCTATTTCAGATAGCGTATTGGCCTACGCGGCATCTCAAAGCGCATGAAATGGCGAAGAAAATGCACAATTAAACTTCAAGGCTAGGACGAACAGAGACCCGATTAGATCATTTTACATTCTGGTTAATAAAAGAATTCAGCGAAATTCTATCACATTTGTTCAATTTACATAGCTCCTATTTCAGATAGCGTATTGGGCTAAGCTGCATCTCAAAGCGCATGAAATGACGAGTAAAATGCACTATTAAACTTCTAGGGTAGGGCAAACAGAGACCCGGTTAGATCATTTTATATTATGGTTAATTTAAGAATTCAGCGAAATTCTATCACATTTGTTCAATTTACGTCGCTCCTATTTCAGATAGCGTACTGGGCTAGGCGGCATCTTAAATCGCGTGGAATGACGAGTGAAATACACTATTAAACTTCTAGCGTAGGGCGAACAAAGACCCGATTAGATCATTTTACATTAAAGTTAATATAAGAATTCAGCGAAATAAGAATTCAGCGAAATTCTATCACATTTGTTCAACTTACGTCGCTCATATTTCAGATAGCGTACTGGGCTAAGCGGCATCTCAAAGCGCGTGGAGTGGCGAGTAAAATGCACTATTAAACTTCTAGGGTAAGGCAAACAGAGACCAGATTAGATCATTTTATGTTACGGTTAATATAAGAATTCAGCGTAATTCTATCACATTTGTTCAATTTACGTCGCTCCTATTTCAGATAGCGTATTGGGCTAAGCGGCATCTCAAAGCGCATGAAATGACGAGTGAAATGCACTATTAAACTTCTAGGGTAGGGCGAACAGAGACCCGATTAGATCATTTTACATTAAGATTAATACAAGAATTCAGGGAAATTCTATCACATTTGCTCAATTTACGTCGCTCCTATTTCAGATAGCGTATTGGGCTAAGCGGCATCTCAAAGGGCATGAAATGGGGAATAAAATGCACTATTATACTTCTAGGATTGGGCAAATAGGGACCCGATTACATCATTTTACATTAAGGTTAATATAAGAGTTCAGCGAAATTCTATCACATTTGTTCAATTTACGTCGCTCATATTTCAGATAGCGTATTGGGCTAAGCGGCATCTCAAAGCGTATGAAATGGCGAGTAAAATGCACTATTAAACTTCTAGGGTAGGGCAAACCGAGACCCGATTAGATCATTTTATATTACGGTTAATATAAGAATTCAGCGTAATTCTATCACATTTGTTCAATTTACGTCGCTCCTAATTCAGACAGCGTATTGGGCTAAGCGGCATCTCAAAGCGCATGAAATGGCGAGTGAAATGCACTATTAAACTCCTAGGGTAGGGCAAACAGAGACCCGATTAGATCATTATATTACGGTTAATATAAGAATTCAGCGAAATTCTATCACATTTGTTCAGTTTACGTCGCTGCTATTTCACATAGCGTATTGGGCTAAGCGGCACCTGAAAGCGCATGCAATGACGAGTGAAATGCACTACTAAACTTCTAGGGTAGGGCGAACAGAGACCCGATTAGATCATTTTACATTAAGGTTATAATAAGAATTCAGGGAAATTCTATCACATTTGTTCAATCTACGTCGCTCCTATTTCAGATAGCGTATTGGGCTACGCGGTATCTCAAAGCGCATGAAATGGCGAATAAAATGCACTATTAAACTTGTAGGCTAGGGCGAACAGAGACCCGATTAGATCATTTTACATTAAGGTTAATATAAGAATTCAGCGAAATTCTATCACATTTGTTCAACTTACGTCGCTCATATTTCAGATAGCGTATTGGGCTAAGCGGCATCTCAAAGCGCGTGGAATGGCGAGTAAAATGCACTATTAAACTTCTATGGTAAGGCAAACAGAGACCAGATTAGATCATTTTATACTACGGTTAATATAAGAATTCGTCGTAATTCTATCACATTTGTTCAACTTACGACGCTTATATTTCAGATAGCGTATTGGGCTAGGCGGCATCTTAAAGCGCGTGGAATCGCGAGTAAAATGCACTATTAAACTTCTGTGATAGGGCAATCAGAGACCCGATTAGATCATTTTATATTTTGGTTAATATAAGATTTCAGGGAAATTCTATCACATTTGTTCAATTTACGTCGCTCCTATTTCACATAGCGTATTGGGCTAAGCGGCATCTCAAAGCGCATGAAATGGCGAATAAAATGCACAATTAAACTTCAAGGCTAGGGCGAACAGACACCCGATTTTATCATTTTACATTAAGGTTAATAAGAGAATTCAGCGAAATTCTATCACATTTGTTCAATTTACATCGCTCCTATTTCAGATAGCGTATTGAGCTAAGCGGCATCTCAAAGCGCATGAAATGACGAGTGAAATGCACTATTAAACTTCTAGGGTAAGGCAAACAGAGACCCGATTAGATCATTTTATACTACGGTTAATATAAGAATTCATCGTAATTCTATCACATTTGTTCAACATACGTCGCTCCTATTTCAGATAGCGTATTGGGCTAAGCGGCATTTCAAAGCGCATGAAATGTCGAGTGAAATGCACTATTAAACTTCTAGGGTAGGGCGAACAGAGACCCGATTAGATCATTTTACATTAAGGTTAATATAAGAAGTCAGGGAAATTCTATCACATTTGTTCAACTTACGTCGCTCCTATTTCAGATAGCGTATTGGGCTAAGCGGCATCTTAAAGCGCGTGGAATGGCCAGTAAAATGCACTATTAACCTTCAATGATAGGGCAATCAGAGACCAGATTAGATCATTTTATATTTTGTTTAATATATGTATTCAGCGAAATTCTATCACATTTGTTCAACTTACGTCGCTCCTATTTCAGATAGCTTATTAGGCTAAGCGGCATCTCAAAGCGCATGAAATGACGACTGAAATGCACTATTAATCTTCTAGGGTAGGGCGAACATAGACCCGATTAGATCATTTTATATTATGGTTAATTTAAGAATTCAGCAAAATTCTATCACCTTTGTTCAATTTACATCGTTCCTAATTCAGATAGCGTACTGGACTAGGCGGCATCTCAAAGCGCAAGAAATGGCTAGTAAAATGCACTACTAAACTTCTAGGGTAGGGCAAACAGAGACCAGATTAGATCATTTTATATTACGGTTAATATAAGAATTCAGCGTAATTCTATCACATTTGTTCAATTTACGTCGCTCCTATTTCAGATAGCGTATTGGGCGAAGCGGCATCTCAAAGCGCATGAAATGACGAGTGAAATGCCCTATTAAACTTCTAGGGTAGGGCGAACAGAGACCCGGTTAGATCATTTTATATTAAGATTAATACAAGAATTCAGGGAAATTCTATCACATTTGCTCAATTTACGTCGCTCCTATTTCAGATAGCGTATTGGGCTAAGCGGCATCTCAAAGGGCATGAAATGGGGAATAAAATGCACTATTATACTTCTAGGATTGGGCAAATAGGGACCCGATTACATCATTTTACATTAAGGTTAATATAAGAGTTCAGCGAAATTCTATCACATTTGTTCAATTTACGTCGCTCATATTTCAGATAGCGTATTGGGCTAAGCGGCACCTGAAAGCGCATGCAATGACCAGTGAAATGCACTACTAAACTTCTAGGGTAGGGCGAACAGAGACCCGATTAGATCATTTTACATTAAGGTTATAATAAGAATTCAGCGAAATTCTATCACATTTGTTCAATTTACGGCGCTTGTATTTCAGATAGCGTATTGTGCTAAGCGGCATCTCAAAGAACATGAAATGTCGAGTAAAATTGACTATTACACTTCTAGGCTACGGCAAACAGAGACCCGATCAGATCATTTTATATTATGGTTAATTTAAGAATTCAGCAAAATTCTATCACATTTGTTCAATTTACGTCGCTCCTATTTCAGATAGCGTATTGGGCTAAGCGGCATCTCAAAGTGCATGAAATGCCGAGTAAAATGCACTATCAAACTTCTAGGGTAAGGCAAATAGAGACCCGATCATATCATTTTATATTATGGATAATTTAAGAATTCAGCAAAATTCTATCACATTTGATCAATTTACGTCGCTCCTATTTCAGGTAGCGTATTGGGCTAAGCGGCATCTTTAAGCGCATGAAATGACGAGTGAAATGGACTATTAAACTTCTAGGGTAGGGCGAACATAGACCCGATTAGATCATTTTACATTATGGTTAATATGAGAATTCATCGAAATTATATCACATTTGTTCAATTTACGTCGCTCCTATTTCAGATAGCGTAATGGGCTAAGCGGCATCTCAAAGCGCATGAAATGGCGTGTAAAATTCACTATTAAACTTCTAGGGTAGGGCAAACAGCGACCCGATCAGATCATTTCATATTATGGTTAATTTAAGAATTCAGCAAAATTCTATCACATTTGTTCAATTACGTCGCTCCTATTTCAGATAGCGTATTGGGCTAAGCGGCATCTCAAAGCGCATGAAATGGCGAGTAAAATGCACTACCAAACTTCTAGGGTAAGGCAAACAGAGACTCGATTAGACCATTTTATATTACGGTTAATATAAGAATTCAGCGTAATTCTATCACATTTGTGCAATTTACGTCGCTCCTATTTCAGATAGCGTACTGGGCTAGACGGCATCACAAAGCGCATGAAATGCCGACTAAAATGCACTATTAAACTTCTACGGTAGGGCAAACAGAGACCCAATTAGATCATTTTATGTTATGGTTAATTTAAGAATTCAGGAAAATTCTATCAGATTTGTTCAATTTACGTCGATCCTATTTCAGGTAGCGTTCTGCGCTCGGCGGCATCTTAAAGCGCGTGGAATGGCGAGTAAAATGCACTATTAACCTTCTATGATAGGGCAATCTGAGACCAGATTAGATCATTTTATATTTTGGTTAGTATAAGAATTCAGCGAAATTCTATCACATTTGTTCAATTTACGGCTAGCGTATTGTGCTAAGCGGCATCTCAAAGCGCATGGAATGTCGAGTAAAATTCACTATTAAACTTCTAGGCTACGGCAAACAGAGACCCGATCAGATCATTTTATATTATGGTTAATTTAAGAATTCAGCAAAATTCTATCACATTTGTTCAATTTACGTCGCTCCTATTTCAGATAGCGTATTGGGCTAAGCGGCATCTCAAAGCGCATGAAATGGCGTGCAAAATTCACTATTAAACTTCTAGGGTAGGGCAAACAGCGACCCGATTAGATCATTTTATATTACGGTTAATACAAGAATTCAGCGTAATTCTATCACATTTGTTCAATTTACGTCGCTCCTATTTCAGATAGCCTACTGGGCTAGGCGGCATCGCAAAGCGCATGAAATGGCGAGTAAACTGCACTAATAAACTTCTAGCGTAGGGCGAACAAAGACCCGATTAGATCATTTTACATTAAGGTTAATATAAGAAGTCAGCGAAATTCTATCACATTTGTTCAACTTACGTCGCTCATATTTCAGATAGCGTATTGGGCTAAGCGGCATCTCAAAGCGCGTGGAATGGCGAGTAAAATGCACTATTAAACTTCTATGGTAAGGCAAACAGAGACCAGATTAGATCATTTTATACTACGGTTAATATAAGAATTCGTCGTAATTCTATCACATTTGTTCAACTTACGACGCTTATATTTCAGATAGCGTATTGGGCTAGGCGGCATCTTAAAGCGCGTGGAATCGCGCGTAAAATGCACTATTAAACTTCTGTGATAGGGCAATCAGAGACCCGATTAGATCATTTTATATTTTGGTTAATATAAGATTTCAGGGAAATTCTATCACATTTGTTCAATTTACGTCGCTCCTATTTCACATAGCGTATTGGGCTAAGCGGCATCTCAACGCGCATGAAATGGCGAATATAATGCACAATTAAACTTCAAGGCTAGGGCGAACAGAGACCCGATTTTATCATTTTACATTAAGGTTAATAAGAGAATTCAGCGAAATTCTATCACATTTGTTCAATTTACATCGCTCCTATTTCAGATAGCGTATTGAGCTAAGCGGCATCTCAAAGCGCATGAAATGACGAGTGAAATGCACTATTAAACTTCTAGGGTAAGGCAAACAGAGACCCGATTAGATCATTTTATACTACGGTTAATATAAGAATTCATCGTAATTCTATCACATTTGTTCAACATACGTCGCTCCTATTTCAGATAGCGTACTGGGCTAGGCGGCATCTTAAAGCGCGTGGAATGGCGAGTAAAATGCACTACTAAACTTCTATGATAGGGCGATCAGAGACCAGATTAGATCATTTTATATTTTGGTTAATATAAGAATTCAGAGAAATTCTATCACATTTGTTCAATTTACGTCGCTCCTATTTCAGATAGCGTACTGGGCTAGGCGGCATCGCAAAGCGCATGAAATGGCGAGTAAAATGCACTATTAAACTTCTTGGGTAGGGTAAACAGAGACCCGTTTAGATCATTTTATATTATGGTTAATTTAAGAATTCAGCGAAATTCTCTCACATTTGTTCAATTTACGTCGCTCCTATTTCAAATGGCGTATTGGGCTAAGCGGCATCTTAAAGCGCGTGGAATGGCCAGTAAAATGCACTATTAACCTTCAATGATAGGGCAATCAGAGACCAGATTAGATCATTTTATATTTTGGTTAATATATGTATTCATCGAAATTCTATCACATTTGTTCAACTTACGTCACTCCTATTTCAGATAGCGTACTGGGCTAGGCGGCATCTCGAAGCGCGTGGAATGGCGAGTAAAATGCACTATTAAACTTCTATGATAGGGCAATCAGAGACCCGATTGGGTCATTTTATATTTTGGTTAATATAAGAATTCAGCGAAGTTCTATCACATTTGTTCAATTTACGTAGCTCCTATTTCAGATAGCGTATTGGGCTAAGTGGCAAGCCAAAGCACATGAAATGGCCAGTAAAATGCTCTACGAAACTTGTAGAATAGTGCAATCAGACGCCCGATTAGATCATTTTACATTACGGTTCATATAAGAATACAGCGTAATTCGATCACATTTGTTCAATTTGCGTCGCTCCTATTTCAGATAGCGTATTGGGCGAAGCGGCATCTCAAAGCGCATGAAATGGTGAGTAAAATGCACTAACAAACTTCCAGGGTAGGGCAAACAGAGACCCGATTAGATCATTTTTGATTATTGTTTATTTAAGAATTCTGCGAAATTCTATCACATTTGTTCAATTTACGTCGCTCCTATTTCAGATAGCGTTTTGGGCTAAACGGCATCTCAAAGCGCATGAAATGACGAGAGAAATGCACTATTAAACTTCTAGGGTAGGGCGAACAGAGACCCGATTAGATCATTTTACATTAAGGTTATAATAAGAATTCAGGGAAATTCTATCACATTTGTTCAACTTACGTCGCTCATATTTCAGATAGCGTATTGGGCTAAGCGGCACCTCAAAGCGCGTGGAATGGCGAGTAAAATGCACTATTAAACTTCAAGGGCAAGGCAAACAGAGACCAGATTAGATCATTTTATATTACGGTTAATATAAGAATTCAGCGTAATTCTATCACATTTGTTCAATTTACGTCGCTCCTATTTCAGATAGCGTATTGGGCTAAGCGGCACCTGAAAGCGCATGCAATGACGAGTGAAATGCACTACTAAACTTCTAGGGTAGGGCGAACAGAGACCCGATTAGATCATTTTACATTAAGGTTATAATAAGAATTCAGGGAAATTCTATCACATTTGTTCAATCTACGTCGCTCCTATTTCAGATAGCGTATTGGGCTACGCGGTATCTCAAAGCGCATGAAATGGCGAATAAAATGCACTATTAAACTTGTAGGCTAGGGCGAACAGATACCCGATTAGATCATTTTACATTATGGTTAATAAAAGAATTCAGCGAAATTCTATCACATTTGTTCAATTTACGTCGCTCCTATTTCAGATAGCGTATTGGGCTAAGCGGCATCTTAAAGCGCGTGGAATGGCGAGTAAAATGCACTATTAACCTTCTATGATACGGCAATCAGAGACTCGATTAGATCATTTTATATTACGGTTAATATAAGAATTCAGCGTAATTCTATCACATTTGTTCAATTTACGTCGTTCCTATTTCAGATAGCCTACTGGGCTAGGCGGCATCCTAAAGCTCGTGGAATGGCGAGTATTATGCACTATTAAGCTTCTATGATACGGCAATCAGAGACCCGATTAGATCATTTTATATTTTGATTAATATAATAATTCAGCGAAATTCTATCACATTTGTGCAATTTACGTCGCTTGTATTTCAGATAGCGTATTGTGCTAAGCGGCATCTCAAAGCGCATGGAATGTCGAGTAAAATTCACTATTACACTTCTAGGCTACGGCAAACAGAGACCCGATCAGATCATTTTATATTATGGTTAATTTAAGAATTCAGCAAAATTCTATCACATTTGTTCAATTTACGTCGCTCCTATTTCAGATAGCGTATTGGGCTAAGCGGCATCTCAAAGCGCATGAAATGGCGTGTAAAATTCACTATTAAACTTCTAGGGTAGGGCAAACAGCGACCCGATCAGATCATTTCATATTATGGTTAATTTAAGAATTCAGCAAAATTCTATCACATTTGTTCAATTTACGTCGCTCCTATTTCAGATAGCGTATTGGGCGAAGCGGCATCTCAAAGCGGATGAAATGACGAGTGAAATGCACTATCAAACTTCTAGGGTAAGGCAATCAGAGACCCGATTAGATCATTTTATATTACGGTTAATACAAGAATTCAGCGTAATTCTATCACATTTGTTCAATTTACGTCGCTCCTATTTCAGATAGCCTACTGGGCTAGGCGGCATCGCAAAGCGCATGAAATGGCGAGTAAACTGCACTATTAAACTTCTAGCGTAGGGCGAACAAAGACCCGATTACATCATTTTACATTAAGGTTAGTATAAGAATTCAGCGAAATTCTATCACATTTGTTCAACTTACGTCGCTCATATTTCAGATAGCGTATTGGGCTAAGCGGCATCTCAAAGCGCGTGGAATGGCGAGTAAAATGCACTATTAAACTTCTATGGTAAGGCAAACAGAGACCAGATTAGATCATTTTATACTACGGTTAATATAAGAATTCGTCGTAATTCTATCACATTTGTTCAACTTACGACGCTTATATTTCAGATAGCGTATTGGGCTAAGCGGCATCTCAAAGCGCATGAAATGGCGAATAAAATGCACAATTAAACTTCAAGGCTAGGGCGAACAGAGACCCGATTTTATCATTTTACATTAAGGTTAATAAGAGAATTCAGCGAAATTCTATCACATTTGTTCAATTTACATCGCTCCTATTTCAGATAGCGTATTGAGCTAAGCGGCATCTCAAAGCGCATGAAATGACGAGTGAAATGCACTATTAAACTTCTAGGGTAAGGCAAACAGAGACCCGATTAGATCATTTTATACTACGGTTAATATAAGAATTCATCGTAATTCTATCACATTTGTTCAACATACGTCGCTCCTATTTCAGATAGCGTATTGGGCTAAGCGGCATTTCAAAGCGCATGAAATGTCGAGTGAAATGCACTATTAAACTTCTAGGGTAGGGCGAACAGAGACCCGATTAGATCATTTTACATTAAGGTTAATATAAGAAGTCAGGGAAATTCTATCACATTTGTTCAACTTACGTCGCTCCTATTTCAGATAGCGTATTGGGCTAAGCGGCATCTTAAAGCGCGTGGAATGGCCAGTAAAATGCACTATTAACCTTCAATGATAGGGCAATCAGAGACCAGATTAGATCATTTTATATTATGGTTAATTTAAGAATTCAGCGAAATTCTCTCACATTTGTTCAATTTACGTCGCTCCTATTTCAAATGGCGTATTGGGCTAAGCGGCATCTCAAAGGGCATGAAGTGGGGAATAAAATGCACTATTATACTTCTTGGATTGGGCGAAGAGAGACCCGATTACATCATTTTACATTAAGGTTAATATAAGAGTTCAGCGAAATTCTATCACATTTGTTCAATTTACGTCGCTCAAGCGTCAGATAGCGTATTGGGCTAAGAGGCATCTCAAAGCGCATGAAATGGTGAGTAAAATGCACTATTAAACTTCTCGGGTAAGGCAAACAGAGAACCTATTAGATCATTTTACATTAAGGTTAATATAAGAATTCAGGGAAATTCTATCACATTTGTTCAATTTACGTCGCTCCTATTTCAGATAGAGGATTGGGCTAAGCGGCATCTCAAAGGGCATGAAATGGGGAATAAAATGCACTATTATACTTCTAGGGTAGGGCAAACAGAGACCCGATTAGATCATTCTATACTATGGTTAATTTAAGAATTCAGCGGGATTCTATCACATTTGTTCAATTTACGTCGCTCCTCTTTCAGATAGCGTACTGGGCTAGACGGCATCTTAAAGCGCGTGGAATGGCGAGTAAAATGCACTATTAACCTTCTATGATAAGGCAATCAGAGACCAGATTAGATCATTTAATACTTTGGTTAATATAAGAATTCAGTGAAATTCTATCACATATGTTCAATTTAAATCGCTCCTATTTCAGATAGCGTATTGGGCTAAGCGGCATCTCAAAGCGCCTGAAATGACGAGTGAAATGCCCTATTAAACTTCTAGGGTAGGGCGAACAGAGACCCGATTAGATCATTTTATATTAAGATTAATACAAGAATTCAGGGAAATTCTATCACATTTGTTCAATTTACGTCGCTCCTATTGCAGATAGCGTATTGGGCTAAGCGGCATCTCAAAGCGCGTGGAATGGCGAGTAAAATGCACTATTAAACTTCTATGGTAAGGCAAACAGAGACCAGATTAGATCATTTTATACTACGGTTAATATAAGAATTCGTCGTAATTCTATCACATTTGTTCAATTTACGTCGCTCCTATTTCACATAGCGTATTGGGCTAAGCGGCATCTCAACGCGCATGAAATGGCGAATATAATGTACAATTAAACTTCAAGGCTAGGGCGAACAGAGACCCGATTTTATCATTTTACATTAAGGTTAATAAGAGAATTCAGCGAAATTCTATCACATTTGTTCAATTTTCATCGCTCCTATTTCAGATAGCGTATTGAGCTAAGCGGCATCTCAAAGCGCATGAAATGACGAGTGAAATGCACTATTAAACTTCTAGGGTAAGGCAAACAGAGACCCGATTAGATCATTTTATACTACGGTTAATATAAGAATTCATCGTAATTCTATCACATTTGTTCAACATACGTCGCTCCTATTTCAGATAGCGTACTGGGCTAGGCGGCATCTTAAAGCGCGTGGAATGTCGAGTAAAATGCACTACCAAACTTCTATGGTAGGGCGATCAGAGACCAGATTAGATCATTTTATATTTTGGTTAATATTAGAATTCAGCGAAATTCTATCACATTTGTTCAATTTACGTCGCTCCTATTTCAGATAGCGTACTGGGCTAGGCGGCATCGCAAAGCGCATGAAATGGCGAGTAAAATGCACTATTAAACTTCTTGGGTAGGGTAAACAGAGACCCGTTTAGATCATTTTATATTATGGTTAATTTAAGAATTCAGCGAAATTCTCTCACATTTGTTCAATTTACGTCGCTCCTATTTCAAATGGCGTATTGGGCTAAGCGGCATCTCAAAGCGCATGAAATGGCATGTAAAATGCACTGTTAAACTTCCAGGGTAAGGCAAACAGACACACGATTAGATCATTTCATATTACGGTTAATAAAACAATTCAGCGAAATTCTATCACATTTGTTCAATTTACGTCGCTCCTATTTCAGATAGCGTACTGGGCTAGGCGGCATCGCAAAGCGCATGAAATGGCGAGTAAAATTCACTATTAAACTTCTTGGGTAGAGTAAACAGAAGCCCGTTTAGATCATTTTATATTATGGTTAATTTAAGAATTCAGCGAAATTCTCTCACATTTGTTCAATTTACGTCGCTCCTATTTCAAATGGCGTATTGGGCTAAGCGGCATCTCAAAGCGCATGAAATGGCATGTAAAATGCACTGTTAAACTTCCAGGGTAAGGCAAACAGACACACGATTAGATCATTTCATATTACGGTTAATAAAACAATTCAGCGAAATTCTATCACATTTGTTCAATTTACGTCGCTCCTATTTCAGATAGCTTATTGGGCTAAGCGGCATCTCAAAGCGCATGACATGACGAGTGAAATACACTATTAAACTTCTAGCGTAGGGCGAACAAAGACCCGATTAGATCATTTTATATTTTGGTTAATATAAGAATTCAGCGTAATTCTATCACATTTGTTCAATTTACGTCGCTCCTATTTCAGATAGCGTATTGAGCTAAGCGGCATCTCAAAGCGCATGAAATGGCGAGTAAAATGCACTAATAAACTTCTAGGGTAAGGCAAACTGAGACCAGATTAGATCATTTTATATTACGGTTAATCTAAGAATGAAGCGTAATACTATCACATTTGTTTAATTTACGTCGCTCCTATTTCAGATAGCGTATTGGGCTAAGCGGCATCTCAAAGCGCATGAAATGACGAGTGAAATGCACTATTAAACTTCTAGGGTAGGGCGAACAAAGACCCGATTAGATCATTTTACATTAAGGTTAATATAAGAATTCAGCGAAATTCTATCACATTTGTTCAATTTACGTCGCTCCTATTGCAGATAGCGTATTGGGCTAAGCGGCATCTCAAAGCGCATGAAATGACGAGTGAAATGCACTATTAAACTTCTAGGGTAGGACAAACAGAGACCCGAGTAGATCATTTTATATTATGGTTAATTTAAGAATTCAACGAAATTCTATCACATTTGTCAATTTACGTCGCTCCTATTTCAGATAGCGTATTGCGCTAAGCGGCATCTCAAAGCGCATGAAATGGCGAGTAGAATGCACTGTGAAACTTCTAGGATAAGGCAAACTGAGACCCGATTAGGTCATTTTATATTACGGTTAATATAAGAATTCAGCGTAATTCTATCACATTTGTTCAACTTACGTCGCTCCTTTTTCAGATAGCGTACTGGGCTAGCCGGCATCTTTAAGCGCGTGGAATGTCGAGAAAAATGAACAATTAAACTTCTATGATAGGGCAATCTGAGACCCGATTAGATCATTTTATATTTCGGTTAATATAAGGATTTAGCAAAACTCTATCACATTTGTTCAATTTACGTCCTTCATATTTCAGATAGCGTACTGGGCGAGGCGGCATCATAAGCGCGTGGAATGTTGACGAAAATGCACTATTAAACTTCTAGGGTAGGGCAAACAGAGACCCGATTAGATCATATTATATTATGGTTAATTTAAGAATTCAGCAAAATTCTATCACATTTGTTCAATTTACGGTGCTCCTATTTCAGATAGCGTATTGGGCTAAGCGGCATCTCAAAGCGCATGAAATGTCGAGTGAAATGCACTATTAAACTTCTAGGGAAGGGCGAACAGAGACCCGATTAGATCATTTTACATTAAGGTTAATATAAGAATTCAGGGAAATTCTATCACATTTGTTCAATTTACGTCGCTCCTATTTCAGATACCGTACTGGGCTAGGCGGCATCTTAAAGCGCGTGGAATGGCTATTAAAATGCACTATTAAACTTCTATGATAGGGCAAACAGAGATCCGATTAGATCATTTTATATTTTGGTTAATATAAGTATTCAGCGAAATTCTATCACATTTGTTCAATTTACGTTGCTCCTATTTCAGATAGCGGATTGGGCTAAGCGGCATCTCAAAGCGCATGAAATGGCGAAGAAAATGCACAAATAAACTTCAAGGCTAGGGCGAACAGAGACCCGATTAGATCATTTTACGTTATGGTTAATAAAAGAATTCAGCGAAATTCTATCACATTTGTTCAATTTACATCGCTCCTATTTCAGATAGCGTATTGGGCTAAGCGGCATCTCAAAGCGCATGAAATGACGAGTGAAATGCACTATTAAACTTCTAGGGTAAGGCAAACAGAGACCCGATTAGATCATTTTATATTACGGTTAATACAAGAATTCAGCGTAATTCTATCATATTTGTTCAGTTTACGTCGCTCCTATTTCAGATAGCCTACTGGGCTAGGCGGCATCTTAAAGCGCGTGGAATGGCGAGTAAAATGCACTATTAAGCTTCTATGATAGGGCAATCAGAGACCCGATTAGATCATTTTATATTTTGGTTAATATAAGAGTTCAGCGAAATTCTATCACATTTGTTCAATTTACATCGCTCCTATTTCAGATAGCGTATTGGGCTAAGCGGCATCTCAAAGCGCATGAAATGATGAGTACAATGCACTATTAAACTTCTAGGGTGGGGCAAACAGAGACCCGATTAGATCATTTTATATTATGGTTAATTTAAGAATTCAGCGAAATTCTATCACATTTGTTCAATTTACATCGCTCCTATTTCAGATAGCGTATTGGGCTAAGCGGCATCTCAAAGCGCATGAATTTATGAGTACAATGCACTATTAAACGTCTAGGGTTGGGCAAACAGAGACCCGATTAGATCATTTTATATTATGGTTAATTTAAGAATTCAGCGAAATTCTATCACATTTGTTCGATTTACGTCGCTCCTATTTCAGATAGCGTATTGGGCTAAGCGGCATCTCAAAGCGCATGAAATGGCCAGTAAAATGCTCTATTAAACTTCTAGGGTAGGGCACACAGAGACCCGATTAGATCATTTCATATTATAGTTAATTTAAGAATTCAGCCAAATTCTATCAAGTTTGTTCAATTTACGTCGCTCCTATTTCAGATAGCGTATTGGACTAAGCGGCATCTCAAAGCGCATGAAATGGCGAGTAAAATGCACTATTAAACTTCTAGGGTAGGGCAAACAGAGACCCGATTAGATCATTTTTTATTATGGTTACTAAAAGAATTCAGCGAAATTCAATCACATGTGTTCAATTTACGCCGCTCCTTTTTCAGATAGCGTATTGGGCTAAGCGGCATCTCAAAGCGCATGAAATGTCATGTAAAATGCACTATTAACCTTCTATGATAGGGCAATCAGACACGATTAGGTCATTTTATATTACGGTTAATATAAGAATTCAGCGTAATTCCATCACATTTGTTCAATTTACGTTGCTCCTATTACAGATAGCGTACAGTTCTAGGCGCCATCTTATAGCGCGTGGAATGGCGAGCAAAATGCACTATTAAACTTCTAGGGTAGGGCAAACAGAGACCCGATTAGATCATTTTATATTATGGTTAATTTAAGAATTCAGCAAAACTCTATCACATTTGTTCAATTTACGTCCATCCTATTTCAGATAGCGTACTGGGCTAGGCGGCATCTTAAAGCGCGTGGAATGGTGAGGAAAATGCACTATTAAACTTCTACGATAGGGCAATCAGAGACCCGATTAGATCATTTTATATTTTGGTTAATATAAGAATTCAGTGAAATTCTGTCACATTCGTTCAATTTAAGTCGCTCCTATTTCAGATAGCTTATTGGGATAAGCGGCATCTCAAAGCGCATGAAATGACGAGTGAAATGCACTATTAAACTTCTTGGTTAGGGCGAACAGAGACCCGATTAGATCATTTTACATTAAGGTTAATATAAGAAGTCAGGGAAATTCTATCACATTTGTTCAACTTACGTCGCTCCTATTTCAGATAGCGTATTGGGCTAAGCGGCATCTTAAAGCGCGTGGAATGGCGAGTAAAATGCACTATTAAGCTTCTATGATAGAGCAATCACAGACCCGATTAGATCATTTTATATTTTGTTTAATATAAAATTTCAGGCAAATTCTATCACATTTGTTCAGTTTACGTTGCTCCTATTACAGATAGCGTATTGGGCTAAGCGGCATCTCAAAGCGCATGAAATGACGAGTGAGATGCACTATTAAACTTCTAGGGTAGGGCAAACAGAGACCCGATTAGATCATTTTATGTTATGGTTAATTTAAGAATTCAGCGAAATTCTATCACATTTGTTCAATTTACGTCGCTCCTATTTCAGATAGCCTACTGGGCTAGGCGGCATCATAAAGCGCATGAAATGCCGAATAAAATGCACTATTAAACTTCTAGGGTAGGGCAAACAGAGACCCGATTAGATCATTTTATGTTATGGTTAATTTAAGAATTCAGGAAAATTCTATAACATTTGTTCAATTTACGTCGATCCTATTTCAGATAGCGTACTGCGCTAGGCGGCATCTTAAAGCGCGTGGAATGGCCAGTAAAATGCACTATTAACCTTCAATGATAGGGCAATCAGAGACCAGATTAGATCATTTTATATTTTGGTTAATATATGTATTCAGCGAAATTCTATCACATTTGTTCAACTTACGTCACTCCTATTTCAGATAGCGTACTGGGCTAGGCGGCATCTTAAAGCGAGTGGAATGGCGAGTAAAATGCACTATTAAACTTCTATGATAGGGCAATCAGAGACCCGATTGGATCATTTTATATTTTGGTTAATATAAGAATTCAGCGAACTTCTATCACATTTGTTCAATTTACGTCGCTCCTATTTCAGATAGCTTATTAGGCTAAGCGGCATCTCAAAGCGCATGAAATGACGTCTGAAATGCACTATTAATCTTCTAGGGTAGGGCGAACATAGACCCGATTAGATCATTTTATATTATGGTTAATTTAAGAATTCAGCAAAATTCTATCACCTTTGTTCAATTTACATCGTTCCTAATTCAGATAGCGTACTGGACTAGGCGGCATCTCAAAGCGCAAGAAATGGCTAGTAAAATGCACTACTAAACTTCTAGGGTAGGGCAAACAGAGACCAGATTAGATCACTTTATATTACGGTTAATATAAGAATTCAGCGTAATTCTATCACATTTGTTCAATTTACGTCGCTCCTATTTCAGATAGCGTATTGGGCGAAGAGGCATCTCAAAGCGCATGAAATGGTGAGTAAAATGCACTAATAAACTTCCAGGGTAGGGCAAACAGAGACCCGATTAGATCATTTTTGATTATTCTTAATTTAAGAATTCAGCGAAATTCTATCACATTTGCTCAATTTACGTCGCTCCTATTTCAGATAGCGTATTGGGCTAAGAGGCATCTTAAAGCGCATGAAATGACGAGTGAAATACACTATTAAACTTCTAGCGTAGGGCGAACAAAGACCCGATTAGATCATTTTACATTACGGTTAATATAAGAATTCAGCGAAATTCTATCACATTTGTTCAACTTACGTCGCTCATATTTCAGATAGCGTATTGGGCTAAGCGGCATCTCAAAGCGCGTGGAATGGCGAGTAAAATGCACTATTAAACTTCTAGGGTAAGGCAAACAGAGACCCGATTAGATCATTTTATATTACGGTTAATATAAGAATTCAGCGTAATTCTATCACATTTGTTCAATTTACGTCGCTCCTATTTCAGATAGCGTATTGGGCTAAGCGGCGTCTCAAAGCGCATGCAATGACGAGTGAAATGCACTATTAAACTTCTAGGGTAGGGCGAACAAAGACCCGATTAGATCATTTTACATTAAGGTTAATATAAGAATTCAGCGAAATTCTATCACATTTGTTCAACTTACGACGCTCATATTTCAGATAGCGTATTGGGCTAGGCGGCACCTTAAAGCGCGTGGAATCGCGAGTAAAATGCACTATTAAACTTCTAGGGTAGGGCAAACAGAGACCCGATTAGATCATTTTATATTATGTTTAATTTAAGAATTCAACAAAATTCTATCACATTTGTCAATTTACGTTGCTCCTATTTCAGATAGCGTATTGGGCTAAGCGGCATCTCAAAGCGCATGAAATGACGAGTGAAATGCACTATTAAACTTCTCGGGTAAGGCAAACAGACACACGATTGGATCATTTCATATTACGGTTAATAAAACAATTCAGCGAAATTCTATCACATTTGTTCAATTTACGTCGCTCCTATTTCTGATAGCGTACTGGGCTAGGCGGCGTCTTAAATCGCGTGGAATGGCGAGTAAAATGCACTATTAAACTTCTAGGGTAGGGCAAACAGAGACCCGATTAGATCATTTTATATTATGTTTAATTTAAGAATTCAACAAAATTCTATCACATTTGTCAATTTACGTTGCTCCTATTTCAGATAGCGTATTGGGCTAGGCGGCATCTTACGCGCGAGGAACGGCGAGTAAAATGCACTATTAAACTTCTAGGGTAGGGCAAACAGAGACCCGATTAGATCATTTTACATTAAGGTTAATGTAAGAATTCAGCGAAATTCTATCACATTTGTTCAACTTACGTCGCTCCTATTTCAGATAGCGTATTGGGCTAAGCGGCATCTCAAAGCGCATGAAATGACGAGTGAAATGCACTATTAAACTTCTAGGGTAAGGCAAACAGACACACGATTGGATCATTTCATATTACGGTTAATAAAACAATTCAGCGAAATTCTATCACATTTGTTCAATTTACGTCGCTCCTATTTCTGATAGCGTACTGGGCTAGGCGGCGTCTTAAATCGCGTGGAATGGCGAGTAAAATGCACTATTACACTTCTAGGGTAGGGCAAACAGAGACCCGATTAGATCATTTTATATTTTGTTCAATATAAGAATTCAGCGAAATTCTATCACATTTGCTCAATTTACGTCGCTCCTATTTCAGATAGCGTACTGGGCTAAGCGGCATCTCAAAGCGCATGAAATGACGAGTGAAATGCACTATTAAACTTCTAGGGTAGGGCAAACAGAGACCCGAGTAGATCATTTTATATTATGGTTAATTTAAGAATTCAACAAAATTCTATCACATTCGTCAATTTACGTCGCTCCTATTTCAGATAGCGTATTGCGCTAAGCGGCATCTCAAAGCGCATGAAATGGCGAGTAAAATGCACTATGAAACTTCTAGGATAAGGCAAACTGAGACCCGATTTGATCATTTTACATTAAGGTTGATAAAAGAATTCAGCGAAATTCTATCACATTTGTTCAATTTACATCGCTCCTATTTCAGATAGCGTATTGAGCTAAGCGGCATCTCAAAGCGCATGAAATGACGAGTGAAATGCACTATTAAACTTCTAGGGTAAGGCAAACAGAGACCCGATTAGATCATTTTATACTACGGTTAATATAAGAATTCATCGTAATTCTATCACATTTGTTCAACTTACGTCGCTCCTATTTCAGATAGCGTACTGGGCTAGGCGGCATCTTAAAGCGCGTGGAATGGCGAGTAAAATGCACTACTAAACTTCTATGATAGGGCGATCAGAGACCAGATTAGATCATTTTATATTTTGGTTAATATAAGAATTCAGCGAAATTCTATCACATTTGTTCAATTTACGTCGCTCCTATTTCAGATAGCGTACTGGGCTAGGCGGCATCGCAAAGCGCATGAAATGGCGAGTAAAATGCACTATTAAACTTCTTGGGTAGGGTAAACAGAGACCCGTTTAGATCATTTTATATTATGGTTAATTTAAGAATTCAGCGAAATTCTCTCACATTTGTTCAATTTACGTCGCTCCTATTTCAAATGGCGTATTGGGCTAAGCGGCATCTCAAAGGGCATGAAATGGGGAATAAAATGCACTATTATACTTCTTGGATTGGGCGAAGAGAGACCCGATTACATCATTTTACATTAAGGTTAATATAAGAGTCCAGCGAAATTCTATCACATTTGTTCAATTTACGTCGCTCAAACGTCAGATAGCGTATTGGGCTAAGAGGCATCTCAAAGCGCATGAAATGGTGAGTGAAATGCACTATTAAACTTCTCGGGTAAGGCAAACAGAGAACCTATTAGATCATTTTACATTAAGGTTAATATAAGAATTCAGGGAAATTCTATCACATTTGTTCAATTTACGTCGCTCCTATTTCAGATAGAGGATTGGGCTAAGCGGCATCTCAAAGGGCATGAAATGGGGAATAAAATGCACTATTATACTTCTAGGGTAGGGCAAACAGAGACCCGATTAGATCATTCTATACTATGGTTAATTTAAGAATTCAGCGGGATTCTATCACATTTGTTCAATTTACGTCGCTCCTCTTTCAGATAGCGTACTGGGCTAGACGGCATCTTAAAGCGCGTGGAATGGCGAGTAAAATGCACTATTAACCTTCTATGATAAGGCAATCAGAGACCAGATTAGATCATTTAATACTTTGGTTAATATAAGAATTCAGCGAAATTCTATCACATATGTTCAATTTAAATCGCTCCTATTTCAGATAGCGTATTGGGCTAAGCGGCATCTCAAAGCGCCTGAAATGACGAGTGAAATGCCCTATTAAACTTCTAGGGTAGGGCGAACAGAGACCCGATTAGATCATTTTATATTAAGATTAATACAAGAATTCAGGGAAATTCTATCACATTTGTTCAATTTACGTCGCTCCTATTGCAGATAGCGTATTGGGCTAAGCGGCATCTGAAAGGGCATGAAATGTGGAGTAAAATGCACTATTATACTTCTAGGATTGGGCGAAGAGAGACCCGATTACATCATTTTACATTAAGGTTAATATAAGAGTTCAGCGAAATTCTATCACATTTGTTCAATTTACGTCGCTCCTATTGCAGATAGCGTATTGGGCTAAGCGGCATCTCAAAGCGCATGAAATGACGAGTGAAATGCAATATTAAACTTCTCGGGTAAGGCAAACAGAGAACCGATTAGATCATTTTACATTAAGGTTAATATAAGAATTCAGGGAAATTCTATCACATTTGCTCAATTTACGTCGCTCCTATTTCAGATAGCGTATTGGGCTAAGCGGCATCTCAAAGGGCATGAAATGGGGAATAAAATGCACTATTATACTTCTAGGATTGGGCAAATAGGGACCCGATTACATCATTTTACATTATGGTTAATAAAAGAATTCAGCGAAATTCTATCACATTTGTTCAATTTACGTCGCTCCTATTTCAGATAGCGTGTTGGGCTAAGCGGCATCTCAGAGCGCATGAAATGGCGAGTAGAATGCACTATTAACCTTCTATGATAGGGCAATCAGAGACCAGATTGGATCATTTTATGTTTTGGTTAATATAAGAATTCAGCGAAATTCTATCACATTTGTTCAATTTACGGCGCTTGTATTTTAGATAGCGTATTGTGCTAAGCGGCATCTCAAAGCGCATGAAATGTCGAGTAAAATTCACTATTAAACTTCTAGGCTACGGCAAACAGAGACCCGATCAGATCATTTTATATTATGGTTAATTTAAGAATTCAGCAAAATTCTATCACATTTGTTCAATTTACGTCGCTCCTATTTCAGATAGCGTATTGGGCTAAGCGGCATCTCAAAGTGCATGAAATGCCGAGTAAAATGCACTATCAAACTTCTAGGGTAAGGCAAACAGAGACCCGATCAGATCATTTTATATTATGGATAATTTAAGAATTCAGCAAAATTCTATCACATTTGATCAATTTACGTCGCTCCTATTTCAGGTAGCGTATTGGGCTAAGCGGCATCTTTAAGCGCATGAAATGACGAGTGAAATGCACTATTAAACTTCTAGGGTAGGGCGAACAGAGACCCGATTAGATCATTTTACATTATGGTTAATAAAAGAATTCAGCGAAATTCTATCACATTTGTTCAATTTACATCGCTCCTATTTCAGATAGCGTATTGGGCTAAGCGGCATCTCAAAGCGCATGAAATGACGAGTGAAATGCACTATTAAACTTCTAGGGTAAGGCAAACAGAGACCCGATTAGAACATTTTATATTACGGTTAATACAAGAATTCAGCGTAATTCTATCATATTTGTTCAGTTTACGTCGCTCCTATTTCAGATAGCCTACTGGGCTAGGCGGCATCTTAAAGCGCGTGGAATGGCGAGTAAAATGCACTATTAAGCTTCTATGATAGGGCAATCAGAGACCCGATTAGATCATATTATATTATGGATAATTTAAGAATTCAGCAAAATTCTATCACATTTGTTCGGTTTACGTTGCTCCTATTACAGATAGCGTATTGGGCTAAGCGGCATCTCAAAGCGCATGAAATGACGAGTGTGATGCACTATTAAACTTCTAGGGTAGGGCAAACAGAGACCCGATTAGATCATTTTATGTTATGGTTAATTTAAGAATTCAGCGAAATTCTATCACATTTGTTCAATTTACGTCGCTCCTATTTCAGATAGCCTACTGGGCTAGGAGGCATCATAAAGCGCATGAAATGCGGAATAAAATGCACTATTAAACTTCTAGGGTAGGGCAAACAGAGACCCGATTAGATCATTTTATGTTATGGTTAATTTAAGAATTCAGGAAAATTCTATAACATTTGTTCAATTTACGTCGATCCTATTTCAGATAGCGTACTGCGCTAGGCGGCATCTTAAAGCGCGTGGAATGGCCAGTAAAATGCACTATTAACCTTCAATGATAGGGCAATCAGAGACCAGATTAGATCATTTTATATTTTGGTTAATATATGTATTCAGCGAAATTCTATCACATTTGTTCAACTTACGTCGCTCCTATTTCAGATAGCGTACTGGGCTAGGCGGCATCTTAAAGCGCGTGGAATGGCGAGTACAATGCACTATTAAACTTCTATGATAGGGCAATCAGAGACCCGATTGGATCATTTTATATTTTGGTTAATATAAGAATTCAGCGAAGTTCTATCACATTTGTTCAATTTACGTAGCTCCTATTTCAGATAGCGTATTGGGCTAAGTGGCAAGCCAAAGCACATGAAATGGCCAGTAAAATGCTCTACTAAACTTGTAGAATAGTGCAATCAGACGCCCGATTAGATCATTTTACATTACGGTTCATATAAGAATACAGCGTAATTCGATCACATTTGTTCAATTTGCGTCGCTCCTATTTCAGATAGCGTATTGGGCGAAGCGGCATCTCAAAGCGCATGAAATGGTGAGTAAAATGCACTAATAAACTTCCAGGGTAGGGCAAACAGAGACCCGATTAGATCATTTTTGATTATTGTTAATTTAAGAATTCTGCGAAATTCTATCACATTTGTTCAATTTACGTCGCTCCTATTTCAGATAGCGTATTGGGCTAACAGGCATCTTAAAGCGCGTGGAATGGCGAGTATTATGCACTATTAAGCTTCTATGATAGGGCAATCGGAGACCAGATTAGATCATTTTATATTTTGATTAATATAATAATTCAGCGAAATTCTATCACATTTGTTCAATTTACGTCGCTCCTATTTCAGATAGCGTATTGGGCAAAGCGGCATCTCAAAGCGCATGAAATGACGAGTGAAATGCACTACTAAACTACTAGGGTAGGGCGAACAGAGACCCGATTAGATCATTTTATGTTATGGTTAATTTAAGAATTCAGTAAAATTCTATCACATTTGTTCAATTTACGTCGCTCCTATTTCAGATAGCGTATTGGCCTAAGCGGCATCTCAAAGCGCATGAAATGGCGAAGAAAATGCACAATTAAACTTCAAGGCCAGGGCGAACAGAGACCCGATTAGATCATTTTACATTCTGGTTAATAAAAGAATTCAGCGAAATTCTATCACATTTGTTCAATTTACATAGCTCCTATTTCAGATAGCGTATTGGGCTAAGCTGCATCTCAAAGCGCATGAAATGACGAGTAAAATGCACTATTAAACTTCTAGGGTAGGGCAAACAGAGACCCGGTTAGATCATTTTATATTATGGTTAATTTAAGAATTCAGCGAAATTCTATCACATTTGTTCAATTTACGTCACTCCTATTTCAGACAGCGTACTGGAATAGGCGGCATCTTAAAGCGCGTGGAATGGCGAGCAAAATGCACTATTAACCATCTATGATAGGGCAATCAGAGACACGATTAGATCATTTTATATTTTGGTTAATATAAGAATTCAGCGAAATTCTATCACATTTGATCAATTTACGTCGCTCCTATTTCAGATAGCGTATTGGGCTAAGCGGCACCTCAAAGCGCATGATGTGGCGAGTAAAATGCACTATTAAACTTCTAGGGTTAGGCAAACAGAGACCCGTTTAGATCATTTTATATTATGGTTAATTTAAGAATTCAGCGAAATTCTCTCACATTTGTTCAATTTACGTCGCTCCTATTTCAAATGGCGTATTGGGCTAAGCGGCATCTCAAAGCGCATGAAATGGCATGTAAAATGCACTGTTAAACTTCCAGGGTAAGGCAATCAGACACACGATTAGATCATTTCATATTACGGTTAATAAAACAATTCAGCGAAATTGTATCACATTTGTTCAATTTACGTCGCTCCTATTTCAGATAGCGTACTGGGCCAGGCGGCATCTTAAATCGCGTGGAATGGCGAGTAAAATGCACTATTAAACTTCTAGGGTAGGGCAAACAGAGACCCGATTAGATCATTTTATATTTTGTTCAATATAAGAATTCAGCGAAATTCTATCACATTTGCTCAATTTACGTCGCTCCTATTTCAGATAGCGTACTGGGCTAAGCGGCATCTCAAAGCACATGAAATGACGAGTGAAATGCACTATCAAACTTCTAGGGTAGGGCAAACAGAGACCCGAGTAGATCATTTTATATTATGGTTAATTTAAGAATTCAACAAAATTCTATCACATTTGTCAATTTACGTCGCTCCTATTTCAGATAGCGTATTGCGCTAAGCGGCATCTCAAAGCGCATGAAATGACGAGTGAAATGCACTATTAAACTTCTAGGGTAAGGCAAACAGAGACCCGATTAGATCATTTTATACTACGGTTAATATAAGAATTCATCGTAATTCTATCACATTTGTTCAACTTACGTCGCTCCTATTTCAGATAGCGTACTGGGCTAGGCGGCATCTTAAAGCGCGTGGAATGGCGAGTAAAATGCACTACTAAACTTCTATGATAGGGCGATCAGAGACCAGATTAGATCATTTTATATTTTGGTTAATATAAGAATTCAGCGAAATTCTATCACATTTGTTCAATTTACGTCGCTCCTATTTCAGATAGCGTACTGGGCTAGGCGGCATCGCAAAGCGCATGAAATGGCGAGTAAAATGCACTATTAAACTTCTCGGGTAAGGCAAACAGAGAACCGATTAGATCATTTTACATTAAGGTTAATATAAGAATTCAGGGAAATTCTATCACATTTGCTCAATTTACGTCGCTCCTATTTCAGATAGCGTATTGGGCTAAGCGGCATCTCAAAGGGCATGAAATGGGGAATAAAATGCACTATTATACTTCTAGGATTGGGCAAATAGGGACCCGATTACATCATTTTACATTATGGTTAATAAAAGAATTCAGCGAAATTCTATCACATTTGTTCAATTTACGTCGCTCCTATTTCAGATAGCGTGTTGGGCTAAGCGGCATCTCAGAGCGCATGAAATGGCGAGTAGAATGCACTATTAACCTTCTATGATAGGGCAATCAGAGACCAGATTGGATCATTTTATGTTTTGGTTAATATAAGAATTCAGCGAAATTCTATCACATTTGTTCAATTTACGTCGCTCCTATTTCAGATAGCGTATTGGGCTAAGCGGCACCTCAAAGCGCATGATGTGGCGAGTAAAATGCACTATTAAACTTCTAGGGTTAGGCAAACAGAGACCCGATTAGATCATTTGATATTACGGTTAACATCAGAATTCAGCGTAATTCTATCACATTTGTTCAATTTACGTCGCTCCTATTTCAGATAGCGTATTGGGCTAAGCGGCATCTCAAAGTGCATGAAATGCCGAGTAAAATGCACTATCAAACTTCTAGGGTAAGGCAAACAGAGACCCGATCAGATCATTTTATATTATGGATAATTTAAGAATTCAGCAAAATTCTATCACATTTGATCAATTTACGTCGCTCCTATTTCAGGTAGCGTATTGGGCTAAGCGGCATCATAAAGCGCGAGGGATGGCGAGTAAAATGCACTATTAAACTTCTAGGGTAGGGCGAACAGAGACCCGATTAGATCATTTTATATTTTGGTTAATATACGAACTCAGCGAAATTCTATCACAATTGTTCAATTTACGTCGCTCCTATTTCAGATAGCGGATTGGACTAAGCTGCATCTCAAAGCGAATGAAATGGCGAGTAAAACGCACTATTAAACTTCTAGGGTAAGGCAAACAGAGACCCGATTACATCATTTTATATTTTGGTTAATATAAGAATTCAGCGAAAATCTATCTCATTTGTTCAGTTTACGTCGCTCCTATTTCAGATAGCTTATTAGGCTAAGCGGCATCTCAAAGCGCATGAAATGACGAGTGAAATGCACTATTAATCTTCTATGGTAGGGCGAACATAGACCCGATTAGATCATTTTACATTAAGGTTAATATAAAAATTCAGCAAAACTCTATCACATTTGTTCAATTTACGTCCTTCCTATTTTAGATAGCGTACTGGGCTAGGCGGCATCTTAAAGCGCGTGGAATGGTGAGGAAAATGCAGTATTAAACTTCTACGATAGGGCAATCAGAGACCCGATTAGATCATTTTATATTTTGGTTAATATAAGAATTCAGTGAAATTCTGTCACATTCGTTCAATTTAAGTCGCTCCTATTTCAGGTAGCTTATTGGGATAAGCGGCATCTCAAAGCGCATGACATGACGAGTGAAATGCACTATTAAACTTCTAGGGTAGGTCGAACAAAGACCCGATTAGATCATTTTACATTAAGGTTAATATAAGAATTCTGCGTAATTCTATCACATTTGTACAATTTACGTCGCTCCTATTCCAGACAGCGTACTGGGATAGGCGGCATCTTAAAGCGCGTGGAATGGCGAGCAAAATGCACTATTAAACTTCTAGGGTAAGGCAAACGGAGACCCGATTAGATCATGTTACATTTTGGTTAATATAAGAATTCAGAGAAATTCTATCACATTTGTTCAATTTACGTCGCTCCCATTTCAGATAGCGTACTGCGCTTGGCGGCATCTTAAAGCATGTGGAATGGCGTGCAAAATGCACTATCAACCTTCTATGATAGGGCAATCAGAGACCAGATTAGATCATTTTATATTTTGGTTAATATAAGAATTCAGCGAAATTCTATCACATTTGTTCAATTTACGTCGCTCCTATTTCAAATAGCGTACTGGGCTAGGCGGCATAGCAAAGCGCATGAAATGGCGAGTAGAATGCACTATTAAACTTCTTGGGTAGGGTAAACAGAGACCCGTTTAGATCATTTTATATTATGGTTAATTTAAGAATTCAGCGAAATTCTCTCACATTTGTTCAATTTACGTCGCTCCTATTTCAAATGGCGTATTGGGCTTAGCGGCATCTCAAAGCGCATGAAATGGCAAGTAAAATGCACTGTTGAACTTCCAGGGTAAGGCAAACAGACACACGATTAGATCATTTCATATTACGGTTAATAAAACAATTCAGCGCAATTCTATCACATTTGTTCAATTTACGTCGCTCCTATTTCAGATAGCTTATTGGGCTAAGCGGCATCTCAAAGCGCATGAAATGACGAGTGAAATACACTATTAAACTTCTAGCGTAGGGCGAACAAAGACCCGATTAGATCATTTTACATTAAGGTTAATATAAGAATTCAGCGCAATTCTATCACATTTGTTCAACTTACGTCGCTCATATTTCAGATAGCGTATTGGGATAAGCGGCATCTCAAAGCGCGTGGAATGGCGAGTAAAATGCACTATTAAACTTCTAGGGTAAGGCAAACAGAGACCAGATTAGATCATTTTATATTACGGTTAATATAAGAATTCAGCGTAATTCTATCACATTTGTTCAATTTACGTCGCTCCTATTTCAGATAGCGTATTGGGCTAAGCGGCATCTCAAAGCGCATGAAATGACGAGTGAAATGCTCTGTTAAACTTCTAGGGTAGGGCGAACAAAGACCCGAATAGATCATTTTACATTAAGGTTAATATAAGAATTCAGCGATATTCTATCACATTTGTTCAACTTACGACGCTCATATTTCAGATAGCGTATTGGGCTAGGCGGCATCTTAAAGCGCGTGGAATCGCGAGAAAAATGCACTATTAAACTTCTGTGATATGGCAATCAGAGACCCGATTAGATCATTTTATATTTTGTTCAATATAAGAATTCAGCGAAATTCTATCACATTTGTTCAATTTACGTCGCTGCTATTTCAGATAGCGTACTGGGCTAGGCGGCATCTTAAAGCGCGTGGAATGGCGAGTAAAATGCACTATTAAACTTCTAGGGTAGGGCAAACAGAGACCCGATTAGATCATTTTATATTATGGTTACTAAAAGAATTCAGCGAAATTCTATCACATTTGTTCAATTTACGTTGCTCCTATTTCAGATAGCGTACTGGGCTAGGCGGCATCTCACGCGCGTGGAATGGCGAGTAAAATGCACTATTAAACTTCTATGATAGGGCAATCAGAGACCCGATTAGATCATTTTATATTATGGTTAATTTACGAATTCAGCGAAATTCTATCACATTTGTTCAATTTACGTCGCTCCTATTTCAGATAGCGTATTGGGCTAAGCGGCATCTCAAAGGGCATGAAATGGCGAGAAAAAGGAACTATTAAACTTCTAGGATAAGGCAAACAGAGACCCGATTATATAATTTTATATTACGGTTAATATTAGAATTCAGCGTACTTCTATCACATTTGTTCAATTTACGTCGCTCCTATTTCAGATAGCGTATTGGCCTAAGCGGCATCTCAAAGCGCATGAAATGTTGACTAAAATGCACTATTAAACTTCTAGGATAGGGCAAAGAGAGACCCGATTAGATCATATTATATTATGGTTAATTTAAGAATTCAGCAGAATTCTATCACATTTGTTCAATTTACGTCGTTCCTATTTGAGATAGCGTACTGGGCTAGCCGGCATCTTTAAGCGCGTGGAATGGCGAGAAAAATGAACAATTAAACTTCTATGATAGGGCAATCAGAGACCCGATTAGGTCATTTTATATTTTGGTTAATATAAGGATTCAGCGAAATTCTATCACATTTGTTCAATTTACGTTGCTCCTATTTCAGATAGCGTATTGGGCTAAGCGGCTTCTCAAAGCGCATGAAATGGCGAGTAAAATGCACTATTAAACTTCTAGGGTTGGGCAAACAGAGACCCGATTAAATCATTTTATATTATGGTTAATTGAAGAATTCAGCGAAGTTCTATCACATTTGTTCAATTTGCGTCGCTCCTATCTCAGATAGCGTATTGGGCTAAGCGGCATCTCAAAGCGCATGAAATGGCGAAGAAAATGCACAATTAAACTTCAAGGCTAGGGCGAACAGAGACCCGATTAGATCATTTTACATTATGGTTAATAAAAGGATTCAGCGAAATTCTATCACATTTGTTCAATTTACATCGTTCCTATTTCAGATAGCGTATTGGGCTAAGCGGCATCTCAAAGCGCATGAAATGGCGAGTGAAATGCACTATTAAACTTCTAGGGTAAGGCAAACTGAGACCCGATTAGGTCATTTTATATTACGGTTAATACAAGAATTCAGCGTAATTCTATCACATTTGTTCAATTTACGTTGCTCCTATTTCAGATAGCGTATTGGGCTAAGCTGCATCTCAAAGCGCATGAAATGACGAGTAAACTGCACTATTAAACTTCTAGGGTAGGGCAAACAGAGACCCGATTAGATCATTTTATATTTTGGTTAATATAAGAATTCAGCGAAATTCTATCACATTTGTTCAATTTACATCGCTCCTATTTCAGATAGCGTATTGGGCTAAGCGGCATCTCAAAGCGCATGAAATGATGAGTACAATGCACTATTAAACTTCTAGGGTGGGGCAAACAGAGACCCGATTAGATCATTTTATATTATGGTTAATTTAAGAATTCAGTGAAATTCTATCACATTTGTTCAATTTACATCGCTCCTATTTCAGATAGCGTATTGGGCTAAGCGGCATCTCAAAGCGCATGAAATGGCGAGTGAAATGCACTGTTAAACATGTAGGGTAAGGCAAACAGAGACCCGATTAGATCATTTTATATTACGGTTAATACAAGAATTCAGCGTAATTCTATCACATTTGTTCAATTTACGTCGCTCCTATTTCAGATAGCCTACTGGGCTAAGCGGCATCTTAAAGCGCGTGGAATGCCGAGTAAAATGCACTATTAAACATCTATGATAGGGCAATCAGAGACCCGATTAGATCATTTTATATTTCGGTTAATATAAGAATTCAGCGAAATTCTATCACATTTGTTCAATTTACGTCGCTCCTATTTCAGATAGTGGATTGGGCTAAGCGGCTTCTCAAAGCGCATGAAATGGCGAGTAAAATGCACTCTTAAACGTCTAGGGTTGGGCAAACAGAGACCCGATTAGATAATTTTATATTATGGTTAATTTAAGAATTCAGCGAAGTTCTATCACATTTGTTCAATTTACGTCGCTCCTATTACAGATAGCGTGTTGGGCTAAGCGGCATCTCAAAGCGCATGAAATGGCGAATAAAATGCACAATTAAACTTCAAGGCTAGGGCGAACAGAGACCCGATTATACCATTTTACATTATGGTTAATAAAAGAATTCAGCGAAATTCTATCACATTTGTTCAATTTACATCGCTCCTATTTCAGATAGCGTATTGGTCTAAGCGGCATCTCAAAGCGCATGAAATGACGAGTGAAATGCACTGTTAAACTTCTAGGGTAAGGCAAACAGAGACCCGATTAGATCATTTCATATTACTGTTAATACAAGAATTCAGCGTAATTCTATCACATTTGCTCAATTTACGTCGCTCCTATTTCAGATAGCCTACTGGGCTAGACGGCATCTTAAAGCGCGTGGAATGGCGAGTAAAATACACTATTAAACTTCTATGATAGGGCAATCAGAGACCCGATTAGATCAATTTATATTTTGATTAATATCAGAATTCAGCGAAATTCTCTCACATTTGTTCAATTTACGTCGCTCCTATTTCAGATAGCGTATTGGGCAAAGCGGCATCCCAAAGTGCATGAAATGGCGAGTAAAATGCACTATTAAACTTCTAGGGTAGGGCGAACAGAGACCCGATTTGATCATTTTACATTAAGGTTAATATAAGAATTCAGTGAAATTCTATCACATTTGTTCAATTTACGTCGCTCCTATTTCAGATAGCGTATTGGGCTAAGCGGCACCTCAAAGCGCATGATGTGGCGAGTAAAATGCACTATTAAACTTCTAGGGTTAGGCAAACAGAGACCCGATTAGATCATTTGATATTACGGTTAACATCAGAATTCAGCGTAATTCTATCACATTTGTTCAATTTACATCGCTCCTATTTCAGATAGCGTATTGGGCTAAGCGGCATCTCAAAGCGCATGAAGTGGCGAGTAAAATGCACTATTGAACTTCTAGGGAAAGGCAAACAGAAACCCGATTAGGTCATTTTACATTAAGGTTAATTTAAGAATTCAGCAAAATTCTATCACATTTGTTCAATTTACGTCGCTCCTATTTCAGATAGCGTACTGGGCTAGGCGGCATCTTAAAGTGCGTGGAATGGCGAGTAAAATGCACTATTAAACTTCTATGTTAGGGCAATCAGAGACCCGATTAGATCATTTCATGTTTTCGTTAATTTAAGTATTCAGCGAAATTCTATCACATTTGTTCAATTTACGTCGCTCCTATTTCAGTTAGCCTATTGAGCTAAGCGGCATCTCAAAGCGCATGACATTGCGAGTAAAATGCGCTATTAAACTTCTAGGGTAAGTGAACAGAGACCCGATTAGGTCATTTTATATTATGGTTAATTTAAGAATTCAGCAAAATTCTATCACATTTGTTCAATTTACGTCGCTCCTATTTCTGATAGCGTACTGGGCTAGGCGGCATCTTAAAGCGCGTGGAATGGCGAGTAAAATGCACTATTAAACTTCTATGATAGGGCAATCAGAGACCCGAATAGATCATTTTATATTTTGGTTAATATAAGAATTCAGCGAAATTCTATCACATTTGTTCAATTTACGTCGCTCCTATTTCAGATAGCGTATTGGGCTAAGCGGCATCTCAAAGCGCATGAAATGGCGAGTAAAATGCACTATTAAACTTCTAGGGTAGGGCAAACAGAGACCCGATTAGATCATTTTATATTATGGTTAATTCAAGAATTCAGCAAAACTCTATCACATTTGTCCAATTTACGTCCTTTATATTTCAGATAGCGTACTGGGCTAGGCGGCATCTTAAAGCGCGTGGAATGTTGACTAAAATGCACTATTAAACTTCTAGGGTAGGGCAAACAGAGACCCGATTAGATCATATTATATTATCGTTAATTTAAGAATTCAGCAAAATTCTATCACATTTGTTCAATTTACGTCGCTCTTATTTCACATAGCGTATTGGGCTAAGCGGCATCTCAAAGGGCATGAAATGGCGAGTAAAATGCACTATTAAACTTCTAGGATAAGGCAAACAGAGACCCGATTAGATCATTTTATATTACGGTTAATATTAGAATTCAGCGTACTTCTATCACATTTGTTCAATTTACGTCGCTCCTATTTCAGATAGCGTATTGGGCTAAGCGGCATCTCAAAGCGCATGAAATGGCGAGTGAAATGCACTATTAAACATCTATGATAGGGCAATCAGAGACCCGATTAGATCATTTTATATTTTGGTTAATATAAGAATTCAGCGAAATTCTATCACATTTGTTCAATTTACGTCGCTCCTATTTCAGATAGTGGATTGGGCTAAGCGGCTTCTCAAAGCGCATGAAATGGCGAGTGAAATGCAATATTAAACTTCTAGGGTAGGGCGAAGGGAGACCCGATTACATCATTTTACATTAAGGTTAATATAAGTATTCAGCGAAATTCTATCACATTTGTTCAATTTACGTCTTTCATATTTCAGATAGCGTATTGGGCTAAGCTTCATCTCAAAGCGCATGAAATGGCGAGTCAACTGCACTATTAATCTTCTAGGGTAGGGCAAACAGAGACCCGATTAGAACATTTTATATTATGGTTAATTTAAGAATTCAGCGAAATTCTATCACATTTGTTCAATTTATGTCGCTCCTATTTCAGATAGCGTATTGGGCTATGCGGCCTCTCAAAGCGCATGCAATGACGAGTGAAATGCACTATTAAACTTCTAGAGTAGGGCGAACAGAGACGCGATTAGATCATTTTACATTAAGGTTAATATAAGAATTCAGGGAAATTCTATCACATTTGTTCAATTTACGTCGCTCCTATTTCAGATAGCGTATTGGGCTAAGCGGCATCTCAAAGCGCATGAAATGACGTGTGAAATGCACTGTTAAGCTTCTAGGGTAGGGCGAAGGGAGACCCGATTACATAATTTTACATTAAGGTTAATATAAGAATTCAGCGAAATTCTATCACATTTGTTCAATTTACGTCATTCATATTTCAGATAGCGTATTGAGCTAAGCGGCATCTCAAAGCGCATGAAATGGCAAGTCAACTGCACTATTAAACTTCTAGGGTAGGGCAAACAGAGACCCGATTAGAACATTTTATATTATGGTTAATTTAAGAATTCAGCGAAATTCTATCACATTTGTTCAATTTACGACGCTCCCACTTCAGATGGCGTATTGGGCTAAGCGGCATCTCAAAGCGCATGAAATGGCGAGTAAAATGCACTGTTAAACTTCTATCGTAAGGGGAAGAGAGACCAGATTACATCATTTTACATTAAGGTTAATATAAGAATTCAGTGAAATTCTATCACATTTGTTCAATTTACGTCGCTCCTATTTCTGACAGCGTATTGGGCTAAGCGGTAACTCAAAGCGCATGAAATGGCGAGTAAAATGCACTATTAAACTTCTAGGGTAGGGCGAACAGAGATCCGATTAGATCATTTTATATTAAGATTAATACAAGAATTCAGGGAAATTCTATCACATTTGTTCAATTTACGTCGCTCCTATTGCAGATAGCGTATTGGGCTAAGCGGCATCTCAAAGGGCATGAAATGGGGAGTAAAATGCACTATTATACTTCTAGGATTGGGCGAAGAGAGACCCGATTACATCATTTTACATTAAGGTTAATATAAGAGTTCAGCGAAATTCTATCACATTTGTTCAATTTACGTCGCTCCTATTGCAGATAGCGTATTGCGCTAAGCGGCATCTCAAAGCGCATGAAATGACGAGTGAAATGCAATATTAAACTTCTAGGGTAGGGCGAACATAGACCCGATTAGATCATTTTACATTAAGGTTAATATAAGAATCCAGGGAAATTCTATCACGTTTGTTCAATTTACGTCGCTCCTATTTCAGATAGCGTATTGGGCTAAGCGGCATCTCAAAGCGCATGAAATGGCGAGTAAAATGCACTATCAAACTTCTCGGGTAAGGCAAACAGAGAACCGATTAGATCATTTTACATTAAGGTTAATATAAGAATTCAGGGAAATTCTATCACATTTGCTCAATTTACGTCGCTCCTATTTCAGATAGCGTGTTGGGCTAAGCGGCATCTCAGAGCGCATGAAATGGCGCGTAGAATGCACTATTAACCTTCTATGATAGGGCAATCAGAGACCAGATTGGATCATTTTATGTTTTGGTTAATATAAGAATTCAGCGAAATTCTATCACATTTGTTCAATTTACGGCGCTTGTATTTTAGATAGCGTATTGTGCTAAGCGGCATCTCAAAGCGCATGAAATGTCGAGTAAAATTCACTATTAAACTTCTAGGCTACGGCAAACAGAGACCCGATCAGATCATTTTATATTATGGTTAATTTAAGAATTCAGCAAAATTCTATCACATTTGTTCAATTTACGTCGCTCCTATTTCAGATAGCGTATTGGGCTAAGCGGCATCTCAAAGTGCATGAAATGCCGAGTAAAATGCACTATCAAACTTCTAGGGTAAGGCAAACAGAGACCCGATCAGATCATTTTATATTATGGATAATTTAAGAATTCAGCAAAATTCTATCACATTTGATCAATTTACGTCGCTCCTATTTCAGGTAGCGTATTGGGCTAAGCGGCATCTTTAAGCGCATGAAATGACGAGTGAAATGCACTATTAAACTTCTAGGGTAGGGCGAACAGAGACCCGATTAGATCATTTTACATTATGGTTAATAAAAGAATTCAGCGAAATTCTATCACATTTGTTCAATTTACATCTCTCCTATTTCAGATAGCGTATTGGGCTAAGCGGCATCTCAAAGGGCATGAAATGACGAGTGAAATGCACTATTAAACTTCTAGGGTAAGGCAAACAGAGACCCGATTAGATCATTTTATATTACGGTTAATACAAGAATTCAGCGTAATTCTATCATATTTGTTCAGTTTACGTCGCTCCTATTTCAGATAGCCTACTGGGCTAGGCGGCATCTTAAAGCGCGTGGAATGGCGAGTAAAATGCACTATTAAGCTTCTATGATAGGGCAATCAGAGACCCGATTAGATCATTTTATATTTTGGTTAATATAAGGGTTCAGCGAAATTCTATCACATTTGTTCAATTTACATCGCTCCTATTTCAGATAGCGTATTGGGCTAAGCGGCATCTCAAAGCGCATGAAATGATGAGTACAATGCACTATTAAACTTCTAGGGTGGGGCAAACAGAGACCCGATTAGATCATTTTATATTATGGTTAATTTAAGAATTCAGCGAAATTCTATCACATTTGTTCAATTTACATCGCTCCTATTTCAGATAGCGTATTGGGCTAAGCGGCATCTCAAAGCGCATGAATTGATGAGTACAATGCACTATTAAACGTCTAGGGTGGGGCAAACAGAGACCCGATTAGATCATTTTATATTATGGTTAATTTAAGAATTCAGCGAAATTCTATCACATTTGTTCGATTTACGTCGCTCCTATTTCAGATAGCGTATTGGGCTAAGCGGCATCTCAAAGCGCATGAAATGGCCAGTAAAATGCTCTATTAAACTTCTAGGGTAGGGCACACAGAGACCCGATTAGATCATTTCATATCATAGTTAATTTAAGAATTCAGCCAAATTCTATCAAGTTTGTTCAATATACGTCGCTCCTATTTCAGATAGCGTATTGGACTAAGCGGCATCTCAAAGCGCGTGAAATGGCGAGTAAAATGCACTATTAAACTTCTAGGGTAGGGCAAACAGAGACCCGAGTAGATCATTTTATATTATGGTTAATTCAAGAATTCAGCAAAACTCTATCACATTTGTTCAATTTACGTCCTTCATATTTCAGATAGCGTACTGGGCTAGGCGGCATCTTAAAGCGCGTGGAATGTTGACTAAAATGCACTATTAAACTTCTAGGGTAGGGCAAACAGAGACCCGATTAGATCATATTATATTATGGTTAATTTAAGAATTCAGCAAAATTCTATCACATTTGTTTAATTTACGTCGTTCCTATTTCAGATAGCCTACTGGGCTAGGCGGCATCATAAAGCGCATGAAATGCCGAATAAAATGCACTATTAAACTTCTAGGATAGGGCAAACAGAGACCGGATTAGATCATTTTATGTTATGGTTAATTTAAGAATTCAGCGAAATTCTATCACATTTGTTCAATTTACGTCGCTCCTATTTCAGATAGCCTACTGGGCTAGGCGGCATCATAAAGCGCATGAATTGCCGAATAAAATGCACTATTAAACTTCTAGGGTAGGGCAAACAGAGACCCGATTAGATCATTTTATGTTATGGTTAATTTAAGAATTAAGGAAAATTCTATAACATTTGTTCAACTTACGTCGCTCCTATTTCAGATAGCGTACTGGGCTAGGCGGCATCTTAAAGCGCGTGGAATGGCGAGTAAAATGCACTATTAAACTTCTATGATAGGGCAATCAGAGACCCGATTGGAGCATTTTATATCTTGCTTAATATAAGAATTCAGCGAAGTTCTATCACATTTGTTCAATTTACGTCCCTCCTATTTCAGATAGCTTATTAGCCTAAGCGGCATCTCAAAGCGCATGAAATGACGACTGAAATGCACTATTAATCTTCTAGGGTAGGGCGACCATAGACCCGATTAGATCATTTTATATTATGGTTAATTTAAGAATTCAGCAAAATTCTATCACATTTGTTCAATTTACGTCATTCCTAATTCAGATAGCGTACTGGACTAGGCGGCATCTCAAAGCGCAAGAAATGGCGAGTAAAATGCACTACTAAACTTCTACGGTAGGGCAAACAGAGACCCGATTAGATCATTTTTTATTATGGTTACTAAAAGAATTCAGCGAAATTCTATCACATTTGTTCAATTTACATCGCTCCTATTTCAGATAGCGTGTTGGGCTAAGCGGCATCTCAAAGCGCATGAAATGACGAGTAAAATGCACTATTAAACTTCTAGGGTAGGGCAAACAGAGACCTGATTAGATCATTTTATATTATGGTTAATTTAAGAATTCAGCAAAATTCTATCACATTTGTTAAGTTTACGTCGTTCCTATTTCAGATAGCGTACTGGGATAAGTTGCATCTTAAAGCGCGTGGAATGGAGAGTAAAATGCACTATTAAACTTCTAGGGTAGGGCAAACAGAGACCCGATTAGATCATTTTTTATTATGGTTACTAAAAGAATTCAGCGAAATTCAATCACATGTGTTCAATTTACGCCGCTCCTATTTCAGATAGCGTATTGGGCTAAGCGGCATCTCAAAGCGCATGAAATGTCAAGTAAAATGCACTATTAACCTTCTATGATAGGGCAATCAGACACGATTAGGTCATTTTATATTACGGTTAATATAAGAATTCAGCGTAATTCCATCACATTTGTTCAATTTACGTTGCTCCTATTACAGATAGCGTACAGTTCTAGGCGCCATCTTATAGCGCGTGGAATGGCGAGCAAAATGCACTATTAAACTTCTAGGGTAGGGCAAACAGAGACCCGATTAGATCATTTTATATTATGGTTAATTTAAGAATTCAGCAAAATTCTATCACATTTGTTCAATTTACGTCGCTCCTATTTCAGATAGCGTACTGGGCTAGGCTGCATCTTAAAGCGCGTGGAATGGCGAGTAAAATGCACTATTAAACTTCTACGGTATGGCAAACACAGACCCGATTAGATCATTTTATATTATGGTTAATTTAAGAATTCAGCAAAACTCTATCACATTTGTTCAATTTACGTCCATCCTATTTCAGATAGCGTACTGGGCTAGGCGGCATCTTAAAGCGCGTGGAATGGTGAGGAAAATGCACTATTAAACTTCTACGATAGGGCAATCAGAGACCCGATTAGATCATTTTATATTTTGGTTAATATAAGAATTCAGTGAAATTCTGTCACATTCGTTCAATTTAAGTCGCTCCTATTCCAGATAGCTTATTGGGATAAGCGGCATCTCAAAGCGCATGAAATGACGAGTGAAATGCACTATTAAACTTCTAGGGTAGGGCGAACAAAGACCCGATTAGATTATTTTACATTAAGGTTAATATAAGAATTCAGCGTAATTCTATCGCATTTGTTCAATTTACGTCGCTCCTATTTCAGACAGCGTACTGGGATAGGCGGCATCTTAAAGCGCGTGGAATGGCGAGCAAAATGCACTATTAACCATCTATGATAGGGCAATCAGAGACACGATTAGATCATTTTATATTTTGGTTAATATAAGAATTCAGCCAAATTCTATCAAGTTTGTTCAATTTACGTCGCTCCTAATTCAGATAGCGTATTGGGCTAAGCGGCGTCTCAGAGCGCATGAAATGGCGAGTAAAATGCACTATTAAACTTCTAGGGTAGGGCAAACAGAGACCCGATTAGATTATTTTATATTATGGTTAATTCAAGAATTCAGCGAAACTCTATCACATTTGTTCAATTTACGTCCTTCATATTTCAGATAGCGTACTGGGCTAGGCGGCATCTTAAAGCGCGTGGAATGTTGACTAAAATGCACTATTAAACTTCTAGGGTTGGGCAAACAGACAACCGATTAGATCATATTATATTATGGTTAATTTAAGAATTCAGCAAAATTCTATCACATTTGTTCAATTTACGTCGCTCCTATTTCAGATAGCGTATTGGGCTAAGCGGCATCTCAAAGCGCATGAAATGTCGAGTGAAATGCACTATTAAACTTCTTGGTTAGGGCGAACAGAGACCCGATTAGATCATTTTACATTAAGGTTAATATGAGATGTCAGGGAAATTCTATCACATTTGTTCAACTTACGTCGCTCCTATTTCAGATAGCGTATTGGGCTAAGCGGCATCTTAAAGCGCGTGGAATGGCGAGTAAAATGCACTATTAAGCTTCTATGATAGAGCAATCACAGACCCGATTAGATCATTTTATATTTTGTTTAATATAAAATTTCAGGCAAATTCTATCACATTTGTTCGGTTTACGTTGCTCCTATTACAGATAGCGTATTGGGCTAAGCGGCATCTCAAAGCGCATGAAATGACGAGTAAAATGCACTATTAAACTTCTAGGGTAGGGCAAACAGAGACCCGATTAGATTATTTTATATTATGGTTAATTCAAGAATTCAGCGAAACTCTATCACATTTGTTCAATTTACGTCCTTCATATTTCAGACAGCGTACTGGGCTAGGCGGCATCTTAAAGCGCGTGGAATGTTGACTAAAATGCACTATTAAACTTCTAGGGTTGGGCAAACAGACAACCGATTAGATCATATTATATTATGGTTAATTTAAGAATTCAGCAAAATTCTATCACATTTGTTCAATTTACGTCGCTCCTATTTCAGATAGCGTATTGGGCTAAGCGGCATCTCAAAGCGCATGAAATGTCGAGTGAAATGCACTATTAAACTTCTTGGTTAGGGCGAACAGAGACCCGATTAGATCATTTTACATTAAGGTTAATATGAGAAGTCAGGGAAATTCTATCACATTTGTTCAACTTACGTCGCTCCTATTTCAGATAGCGTATTGGGCTAAGCGGCATCTTAAAGCGCGTGGAATGGCGAGTAAAATGCACTATTAAGCTTCTATGATAGAGCAATCACAGACCCGATTAGATCATTTTATATTTTGTTTAATATAAAATTTCAGGCAAATTCTATCACATTTGTTCGGTTTACGTTGCTCCTATTACAGATAGCGTATTGGGCTAAGCGGCATCTCAAAGCGCATGAAATGACGAGTGAGATGCACTATTAAACGTCTAGGGTAGGGCAAACAGAGACCCGATTAGATCATTTTATGTTATGTTTAATTTAAGAATTCAGCGAAATTCTATCACATTTGTTCAATTTACGTCGCTCCTATTTCAGATAGCCTACTGGGCTAGGCGGCATCATAAAGCGCATGAAATGCCGAATAAAATGCACTATTAAACTTCTAGGGTAGGGCAAACAGAGACCCGATTAGATCATTTTATGTTATGGTTAATTTAAGAATTCAGGAAAATTCTATAACATTTGTTCAATTTACGTCGATCCTATTTCAGATAGCGTACTGCGCTAGGCGGCATCTTAAAGCGCGTGGAATGGCCAGTAAAATGCACTATTAACCTTCAATGATAGGGCAATCAGAGACCAGATTAGATCATTTTATATTTTGGTTAATATATGTATTCAGCGAAATTCTATCACATTTGTTCAACTTACGTCGCTCCTATTTCAGATAGCGTACTGGGCTAGGCGGCATCTTAAAGCGCGTGGAATGGCGAGTACAATGCACTATTAAACTTCTATGATAGGGCAATCAGAGACCCGATTGGATCATTTTATATTTTGGTTAATATAAGAATTCAGCGAAGTTCTATCACATTTGTTCAATTTACGTAGCTCCTATTTCAGATAGCGTATTGGGCTAAGGGGCAAGCCAAAGCACATGAAATGGCCAGTAAAATGCTCTACTAAACTTGTAGAATAGAGCAATCAGACGCCCGATTAGATCATTTTACATTACGGTTCATATAAGAATACAGCGTAATTCGATCACATTTGTTCAATTTGCGTCGCTCCTATTTCAGATACCGTATTGGGCGAAGCGGCATCTCAAAGCGCATGAAATGGTGAGTAAAATGCACTAATAAACTTCCAGGGTAGGGAAAACAGAGACCAGATTAGATCATTTTTGATTATTGTTAATTTAAGAATTCTGCGAAATTCTATCACATTTGTTCAATTTACGTCGCTCCTATTTCAGATAGCGTATTGGGCTAAGCGGCATCTCAAAGCGCATGAAATGACGAGTGAAATGCACTATTAAACTTTTAGGGTAGGGCGAACAGAGACCCGATTGGATCATTTTATATTATGGTTATTTAAGAATTCAGCAAAATTCTATCACATTTGTCCAATTTATGTCAATCATATTTCAGATAGCGTACTGCGCTAGGCGGCATCTTAAAGCGCATAGAATCGCGAGTAAAATGCACTATTAACCTTCTATGATAGGGCAACCAGAGACCAGATTAGATCATTTTATATTTTGGTTAATATAAGTATTCAGCGAAATTCTATCAAATTAGTTCAATTTACGTCGCTCCTATTTCAGGTAGGGTACTGGGCTAGGCGGCATCTTAAGGCGCGTGGAATGGCGAGTAAAATGCACTACTAAGCATCTATGATAGGGCAATCAGAGACCCGATTAGATCATCCTATATTATGGTTAATATAAGAATTCAGCGTAATTCTATCACATTTGTTCAATTTACGTCGATCCTATTTCAGATAACGTACTGGGCTAGGCGGCATCTGAAAGCGCCTGAAATGGCGAGTAAAATGCACTATTAAACTTCTAGGGTAAGGCAAACAGAGACCCGAGTAGATCATTTTATATTTTGGTTAACATAAGAATTCAGCGAAATTCTATCTGATTTGTTCAATTTACGTCGCTCCTATTTCAGATAGGGTACTGGGCTTTGCGGCATCTTAAGGCGCGTGGAATGGCGAGTAAAATGCACTACTAAGCTTCTATGATAGGGCAATCAGAGACCCGATTAGAACATTCTATATTATGGTTAATATAAGAATTCAGCGTAATTCTATCACATTTGTTCAATTTACGTCGCTCCTATTTCAGCTAGGGTACTGGGCTAGGCGGCATCTTATAGCGCGTGGAATGGCGATTAAAATGCACTATTAACCTTCTATGATAGGGCAATCAGAGACCCGATTAGATCATTTTATATTTTGGTTAATATAAGAATTCAGCGAAATTCTATCACATTTGTTCAATTTACGGCGCTTGTATTTCAGATAGCGTATTGTGCTAAGCGACAACTCAAAGCGCATGAAATGTCGAGTAAAATTCACTATTAAACTTCTAGGCTACGGCAAACAGAGACCCGATCAGATCATTTTATATTATGGTTAATTTAAGAAATCAGCAAAATTCTATCACATTTGTTCAATTTACGTCGCTCCTATTTCAGGTAGCGTATTGGGCTACGCGGCAACTTTAAGTGCATGAAATGACGAGTGAAATGCACTATTAAACTTCTAGGGTAGGGCGAACACAGACCCGATTAGATCATTTTACATTATGGTTAATATGAGAATTCATCGAAATTATATCACATTTGTTCAATTTACGTCGCTCCTATTTCAGATAGCGTAATGGGCTAAGCGGCATCTCAAAGCACATGAAATGGCGTGTAAAATTCACTATTAAACTTCAAGGGTAGGGCAAACAGCGACCCGATCAGATCATTTCATATTATGGTTAATTTAAGAATTCAGCAAAATTCTATCACATTTGTTCAATTTACGTCGCTCCTATTTCAGATAGCGTATTGGGCTAAGCGGCATCTCAAAGGGCATGAAATGGCGAGTAAAATGCACTACCAAACTTCAAGGGAAAGGCAAACAGAGACTCGATTAAATCATTTTATATTACGGTTAATATAAGAATTCAACGTAATTCTATCACATTTGTGCAATTTACGTCGCTCCTATTTCAGATAGCGTACTGGGCTAGACGGCATCACAAAGCGCATGAAATGCCGAATAAAATGCACTATTAAACTTCTACGGTAGGGCAAACAGAGACCCGATTAGATCATTTTATGTTATGTTTAATTTAAGAATTCAGGAAAATTCTATCACATTTGTTCAATTTACGTCGCTCCTGTGTCAGATAGCGTGTTGGGCTAAGCGGCATCTCAAAGCGCATGAAATGACGGGTGAAATGCACTATTGAACTTGTAGCGTAGGGCGAACAGAGACCCGATTAGATCATTTTATATTATGGTTAATTTAAGAATTCAGAGAATTTCTATCACATTTGTTCAATTTACGTCGCTCCTATTTGAGATAGCGTATTGGGCGAATCGGCATCTCAAAGCGCATGCAATGACGAGTCAAATGCACTATTAAACTTCTAGGGTAGGGCGAACAGAGACCCGATTAGATCCTTTTATATTATGGTTAATTTAAGAATTCAGAGAAATTCTATCACATTTGTTCAATTTACGTCGCTCCTATTTCAGATAGCGTAATGGGCTAAGCGGCATCTCAAAGCGCATGAAATGGCGTGTAAAATTCGCAATTAAACTTCTAGGGTAGGGCAAACAGAGACCCGATCAGATCATTTTATATTATGGTTAATTTAGGAATTCAGCAAAATTCTATCACATTTGTTCAATTTACGTCCCTCCTATTTCAGATAGCGTATTGGGCTAAGCGGACTCTCAAAGCGCATGAAATGAAGAGTGAAATCCACTATTAAACTTCTAGGGTGGGTCGAACAGAGACCCGATTAGATCATTATACATTATGGTTAATATAAGAATTCAGCGTAATTCTATCACATTTGTGCAATTTACGTCGCTCCTACTTCAGATAGCGTACTGGGCTAGGCGGCATCACAAAGCGCATGAAATGCCGAATAAAATGCACTATTAAACTTCTAGGGTAGGGCAATCGGAGACCCGATTAGATCATTTTAGGTTATGGTTAATTTAAGAATTCAGCGAAATTCTATCACATTTGTCCAATTTACGTCGCTCCTATTTCAGATAGTGTACTGGGCTAGGCGCCATCTTATAGCGCGTGGAATGGAGAGCAAAATGCACTATTAACCTTCTATGATAGGGCAATCAGAGACGCGATTAGATCATTTGATATTTTGGTTAATATAAGAATTCAGCGAAATTCTATCACATTTGTTCAATTTCCGTCGCTCCTATTTCAGATGGCGTATTGGGCTAAGCGGCATCTCAAAGCGCATGAAATGGCGAGTAAAATGCACTATTAAACTCCTAGGGTACGGCGGACAGACACCCGATTAGATCATTCTACATTATGGTTAATATAAGAATTCAAAGAAATTCTATCACATCTGTTCAATTTACGTCGCTCCTATTTCAGATAGTGTATTGGGCTAAGCGGCATCTCAAAGCGCATGAAATGGCGAGTAAAATGCACTATTAAACTTCTAGGGTACGGCAAACGGAGACCCGATTAGATCTTTTTATATTATTGTTAATTTAAGAATTCAGCGAAATTCTATCACATTTGTTCAATTTACGTCGCTCCTATTTCAAATAGCGTACTGGGCTAGGCGGCATAGCAAAGCGCATGAAATGGCGAGTAGAATGCACTATTAAACTTCTTGGGTAGGGTAAACAGAGACCCGTTTAGATCATTTTATATTATGGTTAATTTAAGAATTCAGCGAAATTCTCTCACATTTGTTCAATTTACGTCGCTCCTATTTCAAATGGCGTATTGGGCTTAGCGGCATCTCAAAGCGCATGAAATGGCAAGTAAAATGCACTGTTGAACTTCCAGGGTAAGGCAAACAGACACACGATTAGATCATTTCATATTACGGTTAATAAAACAATTCAGCGCAATTCTATCACATTTGTTCAATTTACGTCGCTCCTATTTCAGATAGCTTATTGGGCTAAGCGGCATCTCAAAGCGCATGAAATGACGAGTGAAATACACTATTAAACTTCTAGCGTAGGGCGAACAAAGACCCGATTAGATCATTTTACATTAAGGTTAATATAAGAATTCAGCGAAATTCTATCACATTTGTTCAACTTACGTCGCTCATATTTCAGATAGCGTATTGGGATAAGCGACAACTCAAAGCGCATGAAATGTCGAGTAAAATTCACTATTAAACTTCTAGGCTACGGCAAACAGAGACCCGATCAGATCATTTTATATTAAGGTTAATTTAAGAAATCAGCAAAATTCTATCACATTTGTTCAATTTACGTCGCTCCTATTTCAGGTAGCGTATTGGGCTACGCGGCAACTTTAAGTGCATGAAATGACGAGTGAAATGCACTATTAAACTTCTAGGGTAGGGCGAACATAGACCCGATTAGATCATTTTACATTATGGTTAATATGAGAATTCATCGAAATTATATCACATTTGTTCAATTTACGTCGCTCCTATTTCAGATAGCGTAATGGGCTAAGCGGCATCTCAAAGCACATGAAATGGCGTGTAAAATTCACTATTAAACTTCAAGGGTAGGGCAAACAGCGACCCGATCAGATCATTTCATATTATGGTTAATTTAAGAATTCAGCAAAATTCTATCACATTTGTTCAATTTACGTCGCTCCTGTTCCAGATAGCGTGTTGGGCTAAGCGGCATCTCAAAGCGCATGAAATGACGAGTGAAATGCACTATTGAACTTGTAGCGTAGGGCGAACAAAGACCCGATTAGATCATTTTACATTAAGGTTAATATAAGAATTCAGCGAAATTCTATCACATTTGTTCAACTTACGTCGCTCATATTTCAGATAGCGTATTGGGATAAGCGGCATCTCAAAGCGCGTGGAATGGCGAGTAAAATGGACTATTAAACTTCTAGGGTAAGGCAAACAGAGACCAGATTCGATCATTTTATATTACGGTTAATATAAGAATGCAGCGTAATTCTATCACATTTGTTCAATTTACGTCGCTCCTATTTCAGATAGCGTATTGGGCTAAGCGGCATCTCAAAGCGCATGAAATGTTGACTATAATGCACTATTAAACTTCTATGATAGGGCAATCAGAGACCCGATTAGATCATTTTATATTATGGTTAATTTAAGAATTCAGCGAAATTCTATCACATTTGTTCAATTTACGTCGCTCCTATTTCAGATAGCGTATTGGGCTAAGCGGCATCTCAAAGGGCATGAAATGGCGAGAAAAAGGAACTATTAAACTTCTAGGATAAGGCAAACAGAGACCCGATTATATAATTTTATATTACGGTTAATATTAGAATTCAGCGTACTTCTATCACATTTGTTCAATTTACGTCGCTCCTATTTCAGATAGCGTATTGGCCTAAGCGGCATCTCAAAGCGCATGAAATGTTGACTAAAATGCACTATTAAACTTCTAGGGTAGGGCAAAGAGAGACCCGATTAGATCATATTATATTATGGTTAATTTAAGAATTCAGCAGAATTCTATCACATTTGTTCAATTTACGTCGTTCCTATTTGAGATAGCGTACTGGGCTAGCCGGCATCTTTAAGCGCGTGGAATGACGAGAAAAATGAACAATTAAACTTCTATGATAGGGCAATCAGAGACCCGATTAGGTCATTTTATATTTTGGTTAATATAAGGATTCAGCGAAATTCTATCACATTTGTTCAATTTACGTTGCTCCTATTTCAGATAGCGTATTGGGCTAAGCGGCTTCTCAAAGCGCATGAAATGGCGAGTAAAATGCACTATTAAACTTCTAGGGTTGGGCAAACAGAGACCCGATTATATCATTTTATATTATGGTTAATTGAAGAATTCAGCGAAGTTCTATCACATTTGTTCAATTTGCGTCGCTCCTATTTCAGATAGCGTATTGGGCTAAGCGGCATCTCAAAGCGCATGAAATGGCGAAGAAAATGCACAATTAAACTTCAAGGCTAGGGCGAACAGAGACCCGATTAGATCATTTTACATTATGGTTAATAAAAGGATTCAGCGAAATTCTATCACATTTGTTCAGTTTACATCGTTCCTATTTCAGATAGCGTATTGGGCTAAGCGGCATCTCAAAGCGCATGAAATGGCGAGTGAAATGCACTATTAAACTTCTAGGGTAAGGCAAACTGAGACCCGATTAGGTCATTTTATATTACGGTTAATACAAGAATTCAGCGTAATTCTATCACATTTGTTCAATTTACGTTGCTCCTATTTCAGATAGGGTATTGGGCTAAGCTGCATCTCAAAGCGCATGAAATGACGAGTAAACTGCACTATTAAACTTCTAGGGTAGGGCAAACAGAGACCCGATTAGATCATTTTATATTTTGGTTAATATAAGAATTCAGCGAAATTCTATCACATTTGTTCAATTTACATCGCTCCTATTTCAGATAGCGTATTGGGCTAAGCGGCATCTCAAAGCGTATGAAATGATGAGTACAATGCACTATTAAACGTATAGGGTGGGGCAAACAGAGACCCGATTAGATCATTTTATATTATGGTTAATTTAAGAATTCAGCGAAATTCTATCACATTTGTTCGATTTACGTCGCTCCTATTTCAGATAGCGTATTGGGCTAAGCGGCATCTCAAAGCGCATGAAATGGCGAGTAAAATGCTCTATTAAACTTCTAGGGTAGGGCAAACAGAGACCCGATTAGATCATTTCATATTATAGTCAATTTTAGAATTCAGCCAAATTCTATCAAGTTTGTTCAATTTACGTCGCTCCTATTTCAGATAGCGTATTGGGCTAAGCGGCATCTCAAAGCGCATGAAATGGCGAGTAAAATGCACTATTAAACTTCTAGGGTAGGGCAAACAGAGACCCGATTAGATCATTTTATATTATGGTTAATTCAAGAATACAGCAAAACTCTATCACATTTGTTCAATTTACGTCCTTTATATTTCAGATAGCGTACTGGGCTAGGCGGCATCTTAAAGCGCGTGGAATGTTGACTAAAATGCACTATTAAACTTCTAGGGTAGGGCAAACAGAGACCCGATTATATCATATTATATTATGGTTAATTTAAGAATTCAGCAAAATTCTATCACATTTGTTCAATTTACGTCGCTCTTATTTCACATAGCGTATTGGGCTAAGCGGCATCTCAAAGGGCATGAAATGGCGAGTAAAATGCACTATTAAACTTCTATGTTAGGGCAATCAGAGACCCGATTAGATCATTTCATGTTTTCGTTAATTTAAGTATTCAGCGAAATTCTATCACATTTGTTCAATTTACGTCGCTCCTATTTCAGTTAGCCTATTGAGCTAAGCGGCATCTCAAAGCGCATGACATTGCGAGTAAAATGCGCTATTAAACTTCTAGGGTAAGTGAACAGAGACCCGATTAGGTCATTTTATATTATGGTTAATATAAGTATTCAGCGAAATTCTATCACATTTGTTCAATTTACGTCTTTCATATTTCAGATAGCGTATTGGGCTAAGCTTCATCTCAAAGCGCATGAAATGGCGAGTCAACTGCACTATTAAACTTCTAGGGTAGGGCAAACAGAGACTCGATTAGATCATTTTATATTACGGTTAATATAAGAATTCAACGTAATTCTATCACATTTGTGCAATTTACGTCGCTCCTATTTCAGATAGCGTACTGGGCTAGACGGCATCACAAAGCGCATGAAATGCCGAATAAAATGCACTATTAAACTTCTACGGTAGGGCAAACAGAGACCCGATTAGATCATTTTATGTTATGTTTAATTTAAGAATTCAGGAAAATTCTATCACATTTGTTCAATTTACGTCGCTCCTGTTTCAGATAGCGTGTTGGGCTAAGCGGCATCTCAAAGCGCATGAAATGACGAGTGAAATGCACTATTGAACTTGTAGCGTAGGGCGAACAGAGACCCGATTAGATCATTTTATATTATGGTTAATTTAAGAATTCAGAGAATTTCTATCACATTTGTTCAATTTACGTCGCTCCTATTTGAGATAGCGTATTGGGCGAATCGGCATCTCAAAGCGCATGCAATGACGAGTCAAATGCACTATTAAACTTCTAGGGTAGGGCGAACAGAGACCCGATTAGATCCTTTTATATTATGGTTAATTTAAGAATTCAGAGAAATTCTATCACATTTGTTCAATTTACGTCGCTCCTATTTCAGATAGCGTATTGGGCGAAGCGGCATCTCAAAGCGCATGAAATGACGAGTGAAATGCACTATTAAACTTCTAGGGTATGGCAAACATAGACCGGATTAGATCATTTTACATTATGGTTAATATAAGAATTCATCGAAGTTATATCACATTTGTTCAATTTACGTCGCTCCTATTACAGATAGCGTATTGGGCTAAGCGGCATCTCAAAGCGCATGAAATGGCGAGTAAAATGCACTATTAAACTTCTATGATAGGGCAATCAGAGACCCGATTAGATCAATTTATATTTTGATTAATATCAGAATTCAGCGAAATTCTCTCACATTTGTTCAATTTACGTCGCTCCTATTTCAGATAGCGTATTGGGCTAAGCGGCATCCCAAAGTGCATGAAATGGCGAGTAAAATGCACTATTAAACTTCTAGGGTAGGGCGAACAGAGACCCGATTTGATCATTTTACATTAAGGTTAATATAAGAATTCAGCGAAATTCTATCACATTTGTTCAATTTACGTCGCTCCTATTTCAGATAGCGTATTGGGCTAAGCGGCACCTCAAAGCGCATGATGTGGCGAATAAAATGCACTATTAAACTTCTAGGGTTAGGCAAACAGAGACCCGATTAGATCATTTGATATTACGGTTAACATCAGAATTCAGCGTAATTCTATCACATTTGTTCAATTTACATCGCTCCTATTTCAGATAGCGTATTGGGCTAAGCGGCATCTCAAAGCGCATGAAATGGCGAGTGAAATGCACTGTTAAACATCTAGGGTAAGGCAAACAGAGACCCGATTAGATCATTTTATATTACGGTTAATACAAGAATTCAGCGTAATTCTATCACATTTGTTCAATTTACGTCGCTCCTATTTCAGATAGCCTACTGGGCTAAGCGGCATCTTAAAGCGCGTGGAATGCCGAGTAAAATGCACTATTAAACATCTATGATAGGGCAATCAGAGACCCGATTAGATCATTTTATATTTTGGTTAATATAAGAATTCAGCGAAATTCTATCACATTTGTTCAATTTACGTCGCTCCTATTTCAGATAGTGGATTGGGCTAAGCGGCTTCTCAAAGCGCATGAAATGGCGAGTAAAATGCACTCTTAAACGTCTAGGGTTGGGCAAACAGAGACCCGATTAGATAATTTTATATTATGGTTAATTTAAGAATTCAGCGAAGTTCTATCACATTTGTTCAATTTACGTCGCTCCTATTACAGATAGCGTATTGGGCTAAGCGGCATCTCAAAGCGCATGAAATGGCGAATAAAATGCACAATTAAACTTCAAGGCTAGGGCGAACAGAGACCCGATTATACCATTTTACATTATGGTTAATAAAAAAATTCAGCGAAATTCTATCACATTTGTTCAATTTACATCGCTCCTATTTCAGATAGCGTATTGGTCTAAGCGGCATCTCAAAGCGCATGAAATGACGAGTGAAATGCACTGTTAAACTTCTAGGGTAAGGCAAACAGAGACCCGATTAGATCATTTTATATTACTGTTAATACAAGAATTCAGCGTAATTCTATCACATTTGCTCAATTTACGTCGCTCCTATTTCAGATAGCCTACTGGGCTAGACGGCATCTTAAAGCGCGTGGAATGGCGAGTAAAATGCACTATTAAACTTCTATGATAGGGTAATCAGAGACCCGATTAGATCAATTTATATTTTGATTAATATCAGAATTCAGCGAAATTCTCTCACATTTGTTCAATTTACGTCGCTCCTATTTCAGATAGCGTATTGGGCTAAGCGGCATCCCAAAGTGCATGAAATGGCGAGTAAAATGCACTATTAAACTTCTAGGGTAGGGCGAACAGAGACCCGATTTGATCATTTTACATTAAGGTTAATATAAGAATTCAGCGAAATTCTATCACATTTGTTCAATTTACGTCGCTCCTATTTCAGATAGCGTATTGGGCTAAGCGACACCTCAAAGCGCATGATGTGGCGAATAAAATGCACTATTAAACTTCTAGGGTTAGGCAAACAGAGACCCGATTAGATCATTTGATATTACGGTTAACATCAGAATTCAGCGTAATTCTATCACATTTGTTCAATTTACATCGCTCCTATTTCAGATAGCGTATTGGGCTAAGCGGCATCTCAAAGCGCATGAAGTGGCGAGTAAAATGCACTATTGAACTTCTAGGGAAATGCAAACAGAGACCCGATTAGGTCATTTTACATTAAGGTTAATTTAAGAATTCAGCAAAATTCTATCACATTTGTTCAATTTACGTCGCTCCTATTTCAGATAGCGTACTGGGCTAGGCGGCATCTTAAAGTGCGTGGAATGGCGAGTAAAATGCACTATTAAACTTCTATGTTAGGGCAATCAGAGACCCGATTAGATCATTTCATGTTTTCGTTAATTTAAGTATTCAGCGAAATTCTATCACATTTGTTCAATTTACGTCGCTCCTATTTCAGTTAGCCTATTGAGCTAAGCGGCATCTCAAAGCGCATGACATTGCGAGTAAAATGCGCTATTAAACTTCTAGGGTAAGTGAACAGAGACCCGATTAGGTCATTTTATATTATGGTTAATTTAAGAATTCAGCAAAATTCTATCACATTTGTTCAATTTACGTCGCTCCTATTTCAGATAGCGTATTGGGCTAAGCGGCATCTTAAAGCGCATGAAATGCCGAGTGAAATGCACTATTAAACTTCTAGGGTAGGGCGAAGGGAGACCCGATTACATCATTTTACATTAAGGTTAATATAAGTATTCAGCGAAATTCTATCACATTTGTTCAATTTACGTCTTTCATATTTCAGATAGCGTATTGGGCTAAGCTTCATCTCAAAGCGCATGAAATGGCGAGTCAACTGCACTATTAAACTTCTAGGGTAGGGCAAACAGAGACCCGATTAGAACATTTTATATTATGGTTAATTTAAGAATTCAGCGAAATTCTATCACATTTGTTCAATTTACGTCGCTCCTATTTCAGATAGTGGATTGGGCTAAGCGGCTTCTCAAAGCGCATGAAATGGCGAGTAAAATGCACTCTTAAACGTCTAGGGTTGGGCAAACAGAGACCCGATTAGATAATTTTATATTATGGTTAATTTAAGAATTCAGCGAAGTTCTATCACATTTGTTCAATTTACGTCGCTCCTATTACAGATAGCGTATTGGGCTAAGCGGCATCTCAAAGCGCATGAAATGGCGAATAAAATGCACAATTAAACTTCAAGGCTAGGGCGAACAGAGACCCGATTATACCATTTTACATTATGGTTAATAAAAAAATTCAGCGAAATTCTATCACATTTGTTCAATTTACATCGCTCCTATTTCAGATAGCGTATTGGTCTAAGCGGCATCTCAAAGCGCATGAAATGACGAGTGAAATGCACTGTTAAACTTCTAGGGTAAGGCAAACAGAGACCCGATTAGATCATTTTATATTACTGTTAATACAAGAATTCAGCGTAATTCTATCACATTTGCTCAATTTACGTCGCTCCTATTTCAGATAGCCTACTGGGCTAGACGGCATCTTAAAGCGCGTGGAATGGCGAGTAAAATGCACTATTAAACTTCTATGATAGGGCAATCAGAGACCCGATTAGATCAATTTATATTTTGATTAATATCAGAATTCAGCGAAATTCTCTCACATTTGTTCAATTTACGTCGCTCCTATTTCAGATAGCGTATTGGGCTAAGCGGCATCCCAAAGTGCATGAAATGGCGAGTAAAATGCACTATTAAACTTCTAGGGTAGGGCGAACAGAGACCCGATTTGATCATTTTACATTAAGGTTAATATAAGAATTCAGCGAAATTCTATCACATTTGTTCAATTTACGTCGCTCCTATTTCAGATAGCGTATTGGGCTAAGCGACACCTCAAAGCGCATGATGTGGCGAATAAAATGCACTATTAAACTTCTAGGGTTAGGCAAACAGAGACCCGATTAGATCATTTGATATTACGGTTAACATCAGAATTCAGCGTAATTCTATCACATTTGTTCAATTTACATCGCTCCTATTTCAGATAGCGTATTGGGCTAAGCGGCATCTCAAAGCGCATGAAGTGGCGAGTAAAATGCACTATTGAACTTCTAGGGAAATGCAAACAGAGACCCGATTAGGTCATTTTACATTAAGGTTAATTTAAGAATTCAGCAAAATTCTATCACATTTGTTCAATTTACGTCGCTCCTATTTCAGTTAGCGTACTGGGCTAGGCGGCATCTTAAAGTGCGTGGAATGGCGAGTAAAATGCACTATTAAACTTCTATGTTAGGGCAATCAGAGACCCGATTAGATCATTTCATGTTTTCGTTAATTTAAGTATTCAGCGAAATTCTATCACATTTGTTCAATTTACGTCGCTCCTATTTCAGTTAGCCTATTGAGCTAAGCGGCATCTCAAAGCGCATGACATTGCGAGTAAAATGCGCTATTAAACTTCTAGGGTAAGTGAACAGAGACCCGATTAGGTCATTTTATATTATGGTTAATTTAAGAATTCAGCGAAATCTATCACATTTGTTCAATTTACGTTGCTCCTATTTCAGACAGCGTGTTGGGCTAAGCGGCATCTCAATGCGCATAAAATGGCGAGTACAATGCACTATTAAACTTCTATGATAGGGCAATCAGAAACCCGATTAGATCACTTTATATTTTGTTTATTATAAGAATTCAACGAAATTCTATCACATTTGTTCAATTTATGTCGCTCCTATTTCAGATAGCGTATTGGGCTATGCGGCCTCTCAAAGCGCATGCAATGACGAGTGAAATGCACTATTAAACTTCTAGAGTAGGGCGAACAGAGACGCGATTAGATCATTTTACATTAAGGTTAATATAAGAATTCAGGGAAATTCTATCACATTTGTTCAATTTACGTCGCTCCTATTTCAGACAGCGTGTTGGGCTAAGCGGCATCTCAATGCGCATAAAATGGCGAGTAAAATGCACTATTAAACTTCTATGATAGGGCAATCAGAGACCCGATTAGATCATTTTATGTTTTGGTTAATATAAGTATTCAGCGAACATCTATCACATTTGTTCAATTTACGTCGCTCCTATTTCAGATAGCATATTGGGATAAGCGGCATCTCAAAGCGCATGAAATGACGAGTACAATGCACTATTAAACTTCAATGATAGGGCAATCAGAAACCCGATTAGATCATTTTATATTTTGTTTAATATAAGAATTCAACGAAATTCTATCACATTTGTTCAATTTACGTCGCTCCTATTTCAGATAACCTTTTGGGCTAAGCGGCATCTCAAAGCGCATGAAATGACGAGTGAAATGCACTATTAAACTTCTAGGGTAGGGCGAACAGAGACGCGATTAGATCATTTTACATTAAGGTTAATATAAGAATTCAGGGAAATTCTATCACATTTGTTCAATTTACATGGCTCATATTTCAGATAGTGTATTGGGCTAAGCTTCATCTCAAAGCGCATGAAATGGCGAGTAAAATGCACTGTTAAACTTCTATGGCAAGGGGAAGAGAGACCCGCTTACATCATTTTACATTAAGGTTAATATAAGAATTCAGTGAAATTCTACCACATTTGTTGAATTTACGTCGCTCATATTTCAGATAGCGTATTGGGCTAAGCGGCATCTCAAAGCGCATGAAATGGCGAGTGAAATGCACTATTAAACTTCTAGGGTAAGGCAAACAGAGACCCGATTAGATCATTTTATATTACTGTTAATACAAGAATTCAGCGTAATTCTATCACATTTGCTCAATTTACGTCGCTCCTATTTCAGATAGCCTACTGGGCTAGACGGCATCTTAAAGCGCGTGGAATGGCGAGTAAAATGCACTATTAAACTTCTATGATAGGGCAATCAGAGACCCGATTAGATCAATTTATATTTTGATTAATATCAGAATTCAGCGAAATTCTCTCACATTTGTTCAATTTACGTCGCTCCTATTTCAGATAGCGTATTGGGCTAAGCGGCATCCCAAAGTGCATGAAATGGCGAGTAAAATGCACTATTAAACTTCTAGGGTAGGGCGAACAGAGACCCGATTTGATCATTTTACATTAAGGTTAATATAAGAATTCAGCGAAATTCTATCACATTTGTTCAATTTACGTCGCTCCTATTTCAGATAGCGTATTGGGCTAAGCGGCACCTCAAAGCGCATGATGTGGCGAGTAAAATGCACTATTAAACTTCTAGGGTTAGGCAAACAGAGACCCGATTAGATCATTTGATATTACGGTTAACATCAGAATTCAGCGTAATTCTTTCACATTTGTTCAATTTACATCGCTCCTATTTCAGATAGCGTATTGGGCTAAGCGGCATCTCAAAGCGCATGAAGTGGCGAGTAAAATGCACTATTGAACTTCTAGGGAAAGGCAAACAGAGACCCGATTAGGTCATTTTACATTAAGGTTAATTTAAGAATTCAGCAAAATTCTATCACATTTGTTCAATTTACGTCGCTCCTATTTCAGATAGCGTACTGGGCTAAGCGGCATCTCAAAGCGCATGAAATGGCAAGTCGACTGCACTATTAAACTTCTAGGGTAGGGCAAACAGAGACCCGATTAGAACATTTTATATTATGGTTAATTTAAGAATTCAGCGAAATTCTATCACATTTGTTCAATTTACGACGCTCGCACTTCAGATGGCGTATTGGGCTAAGCGGCATCTCAAAGCGCATGAAATGGCGAGTAAAATGCACTGTTAAACTTCTATCGTCAGGGGAAGAGAGACCAGATTACATCATTTTACATTAAGGTTAATATAAGAATTCAGTGAAATTCTATCACATTTGTTCAATTTACGTCGCTCCTATTTCTGACAGCGTATTGGGCTAAGCGGTAACTCAAAGCGCATGAAATGGCGAGTAAAATGCACTATTAAACTTCTAGGGTAGTGCAAACAGAGACACGATTAGATCATTTTATATTATGGTTAATTTAAGAATTCAGCGAAATTCTATCACATTTGTTCAATTTACGTCGCTCCTATTTCAGACAGCGTGTTGGGCTAAGCGGCATCTCAATGCGCATAAAATGGCGAGTAAAATGCACTAATAAACTTCTAGGGTCCGGCAAACAGAGACCCGATTAGATCATTTTATATTTTGGTTAATTTAAGAATTTAGCGAAATTCTATCACATTTGTTCAATTTACGACGCTCCCACTTCAGATGGCGTATTGGGCTAAGCGGCATTTCAAAGCGCATGAAATGGCGAGTAAAATGCACTGTTAAACTTCTATCGTAAGGGGAAGAGAGACCCGATTACATCATTTTACATTAAGGTTAATATAAGAATTCAGTGAAATTCTATCACATTTGTTCAATTTACGTCGCTCCTATTTCTGACAGCGTATTGGGCTAAGCGGTAACTCAAAGCGCATGAAATGGCGAGTAAAATGCACTATTAAACTTCTAGGGTAGTGCAAACAGAGACACGATTAGATCATTTTATATTATGGTTAATTTAAGAATTCAGCGAAATTCTATCACATTTGTTCAATTTACGTCGCTCCTATTTCAGACAGCGTGTTGGGCTAAGCGGCATCTCAATGCGCATAAAATGGCGAGTAAAATGCACTATTAAACTTCTATGATAGGGCAATCAGAGACCCGATTAGATCATTTTATGTTTTGGTTAATATAAGTATTCAGCGAAAATCTATCACATTTGTTCAATTTACGTCGCTCCTATTTCAGATAGCATATTGGGATAAGCGGCATCTCAAAGCGCATGAAATTACGAGTACAATGCACTATTAAACTTCAATGATAGGGCAATCAGAAACCCGATTAGATCATTTTATATTTTGTTTAATATAAGAATTCAACGAAATTCTATCACATTTGTTCAATTTACGTCGCTCATATTTCAGATAACGTTTTGGGCTAAGCGGCATCTCAAAGCGCATGAAATGACGAGTGAAATGCACTATTAAACTTCTAGGGTAGGGCGAACAGAGACGCGATTAGATCATTTTACATTAAGGTTAATATAAGAATTCAGGGAAATTCTATCACATTTGTTCAATTTACGTGGCTCATATTTCAGATAGCGTATTGGGCTAAGCTTCATCTCAAAGCGCATGAAATGGCGAGTAAAATGCACTGTTAAACTTCTATGGCAAGGGGAAGAGAGACCCGCTTACATCATTTTACATTAAGGTTAATATAAGAATTCAGTGAAATTCTACCACATTTGTTGAATTTACGTCGCTCATATTTCAGATAGCGTATTGGGCTAAGCCACACCTCAAAGCGCATGAAATGGCGAGTAAAATGCACTATTAAACTTCTAGGGTAGGGCAAACAGAGATCCCATTAGATCATTTTATATTATGGTTAATTTAAGAATTCAGCGAAATTCTGTCACATTTGTTCAATTTACGTCGCTCCTATTTCAGACAGCGTGCTGGGCTATGCGGCATCTCAAAGCGCATAAAGTGGCGAGTAAAATGCACTATTAAACTTCTAGGGCAGGGCAAACAGAGACCTGATTAGATCATTTTATATTATGGTTAATTTAAGAATTCAGCAAAATTCTATCGCATTTGTTCAATTTACGTCGCTCCTATTTCAACTAGCATATTGGGATAAGCGGCATCTCAAAGCGCATGACATTGCGAGTAAAATGCGCTATTAAACTTCTAGGGTAAGTGAACAGAGACCCGATTAGGTCATTTTATATTATGGTTAATATAAGTATTCAGCGAAATTCTATCACATTTGTTCAATTTACGTCTTTCATATTTCAGATAGCGTATTGGGCTAAGCTTCATCTCAAAGCGCATGAAATGGCGAGTCAACTGCACTATTAAACTTCTAGGGTAGGGCAAACAGAGACTCGATTAGATCATTTTATATTACGGTTAATATAAGAATTCAACGTAATTCTATCACATTTGTGCAATTTACGTCGCTCCTATTTCAGATAGCGTACTGGGCTAGACGGCATCACAAAGCGCATGAAATGCCGAATAAAATGCACTATTAAACTTCTACGGTAGGGCAAACAGAGACCCGATTAGATCATTTTATGTTATGTTTAATTTAAGAATTCAGGAAAATTCTATCACATTTGTTCAATTTACGTCGCTCCTGTTTCAGATAGCGTGTTGGGCTAAGCGGCATCTCAAAGCGCATGAAATGACGAGTGAAATGCACTATTGAACTTGTAGCGTAGGGCGAACAGAGACCCGATTAGATCATTTTATATTATGGTTAATTTAAGAATTCAGAGAATTTCTATCACATTTGTTCAATTTACGTCGCTCCTATTTGAGATAGCGTATTGGGCGAATCGGCATCTCAAAGCGCATGCAATGACGAGTCAAATGCACTATTAAACTTCTAGGGTAGGGCGAACAGAGACCCGATTAGATCCTTTTATATTATGGTTAATTTAAGAATTCAGAGAAATTCTATCACATTTGTTCAATTTACGTCGCTCCTATTTCAGATAGCGTATTGGGCGAAGCGGCATCTCAAAGCGCATGAAATGACGAGTGAAATGCACTATTAAACTTCTAGGGTATGGCAAACATAGACCGGATTAGATCATTTTACATTATGGTTAATATAAGAATTCATCGAAGTTATATCACATTTGTTCAATTTACGTCGCTCCTATTTCAGATAGCGTAATGGGCTAAGCGGCATCTCAAAGCGCATGAAATGGCGTGTAAAATTCACAATTAAACTTCTAGGGTAGGGCAAACAGAGACCCGATCAGATCATTTTATATTATGGTTAATTTAGGAATTCAGCAAAATTCTATCACATTTGTTCAATTTACGTCCCTCCTATTTCAGATAGCGTATTGGGCTAAGCGGACTCTCAAAGCGCATGAAATGAAGAGTGAAATTCACTATTAAACTTCTAGGGTGGGTCGAACAGAGACCCGATTAGATCATTATACATTATGGTTAATATAAGAATTCAGCGTAATTCTATCACATTTGTGCAATTTACGTCGCTCCTACTTCAGATAGCGTACTGGGCTAGGCGGCATCACAAAGCGCATGAAATGCCGAATAAAATGCACTATTAAACTTCTAGGGTAGGGCAATCGGAGACCCGATTAGATCATTTTAGGTTATGGTTAATTTAAGAATTCAGCGAAATTCTATCACATTTGTCCAATTTACGTCGCTCCTATTTCAGATAGTGTACTGGGCTAGGCGCCATCTTATAGCGCGTGGAATGGAGAGCAAAATGCACTATTAACCTTCTATGATAGGGCAATCAGAGACGCGATTAGATCATTTGATATTTTGGTTAATATAAGAATTCAGCGAAATTCTATCACATTTGATCAATTTACGTCGCTCCTATTTCAGATAGCGTAATCGGGTAAGCGGCATCTCAAAGCGCATGAAATGGCGAGTAAAATGCACTATTAAACTTCTAGGGTAGGGCAATCAGAGACCAGATTGGATCATTTTACATTATGGTTAATATAATAATTCAGCGAAATTCTATCACATTTGTTCAATTTCCGTCGCTCCTATTTCAGATGGCGTATTGGGCTAAGCGGCATCTCAAAGCGCATGAAATGGCGAGTAAGATGCACTATTAAACTCCTAGGGTACGGCGGACAGACACCCGATTAGATCATTCTACATTATGGTTAATATAAGAATTCAAAGAAATTCTATCACATCTGTTCAATTTACGTCGCTCCTATTTCAGATAGCGTATTGGGCTAAGCGGCATCTCAAAGCGCATGAAATGGCGAGTAAAATGCACTATTAAACTTCTAGGGTACGGCAAACGGAGACCCGATTAGATCATTTTATATTATTGTTAATTTAAGAATTCAGCGAAATTCTATCACATTTGTTCAATTTACGTCGCTCCTATTTCAAATAGCGTACTGGGCTAGGCGGCATAGCAAAGCGCATGAAATGGCGAGTAGAATGCACTATTAAACTTCTTGGGTAGGGTAAACAGAGACCCGTTTAGATCATTTTATATTATGGTTAATTTAAGAATTCAGCGAAATTCTCTCACATTTGTTCAATTTACGTCGCTCCTATTTCAAATGGCGTATTGGGCTTAGCGGCATCTCAAAGCGCATGAAATGGCAAGTAAAATGCACTGTTGAACTTCCAGGGTAAGGCAAACAGACACACGATTAGATCATTTCATATTACGGCTAATAAAACAATTCAGCGCAATTCTATCACATTTGTTCAATTTACGTCGCTCCTATTTCAGATAGCTTATTGGGCTAAGCGGCATCTCAAAGCGCATGAAATGACGAGTGAAATACACTATTAAACTTCTAGCGTAGGGCGAACAAAGACCCGATTAGATCATTTTACATTAAGGTTAATATAAGAATTCAGCGAAATTCTATCACATTTGTTCAACTTACGTCGCTCATATTTCAGATAGCGTATTGGGATAAGCGGCATCTCAAAGCGCGTGGAATGGCGAGTAAAATGGACTATTAAACTTCTAGGGTAAGGCAAACAGAGACCAGATTCGATCATTTTATATTACGGTTAATATAAGAATGCAGCGTAATTCTATCACATTTGTTCAATTTACGTCGCTCCTATTTCAGATAGCGTATTGGGCTAAGCGGCATCTCAAAGCGCATGAAATGTTGACTATAATGCACTATTAAACTTCTATGATAGGGCAATCAGAGACCCGATTAGATCATTTTATATTATGGTTAATATAAGAATTCAGCGAAATTCTATCACATTTGTTCAATTTACATCGCTCCTATTTCAGATAGCGTATTGGGCTAAGCGGCATCTCAAAGCGTATGAAATGATGAGTACAATGCACTATTAAACGTATAGGGTGGGGCAAACAGAGACCCGATTAGATCATTTTATATTATGGTTAATTTAAGAATTCAGCGAAATTCTATCACATTTGTTCGATTTACGTCGCTCCTATTTCAGATAGCGTATTGGGCTAAGCGGCATCTCAAAGCGCATGAAATGGCGAGTAAAATGCTCTATTAAACTTCTAGGGTAGGGCAAACAGAGACCCGATTAGATCATTTCATATTATAGTCAATTTTAGAATTCAGCAAAACACTATCACATTTGTTCAATTTACGTCCTTTATATTTCAGATAGCGTACTGGGCTAGGCGGCATCTTAAAGCGCGTGGAATGTTGACTAAAATGCACTATTAAACTTCTAGGGTAGGGCAAACAGAGACCCGATTAGATCATATTATATTATGGTTAATTTAAGAATTCAGCAAAATTCTATCACATTTGTTCAATTTACGTCGCTCTTATTTCACATAGCGTATTGGGCTAAGCGGCATCTCAAAGGGCATGAAATGGCGAGTAAAATGCACTATTAAACTTCTAGGATAAGGCAAACAGAGACCCGATTAGATCATTTTATATTACGGTTAATATTAGAATTCAGCGTACTTCTATCACATTTGTTCAATTTACGTCGCTCCTATTTCAGATAGCGTATTGGGCTAAGCGGCATCTCAAAGCGCATGAAATGGCGAGTGAAATGCACTATTAAACTTCAAGGCTAGAGCGAACAGAGACCCGATTAGATCATTTTACATTATGGTTAATAAAAGAATTCAGCGAAATTCTATCACATTTGTTCAATTTACATCGCTCCTATTTCAGATAGCGTATTGGGCTAAGCGGCATCTCAAAGCGCATGAAATGGCGAGTGAAATGCACTGTTAAACATCTAGGGTAAGGCAAACAGAGACCCGATTAGATCATTTTATATTACGGTTAATACAAGAATTCAGCGTAATTCTATCACATTTGTTCAATTTACGTCGCTCCTATTTCAGATAGCCTACTGGGCTAAGCGGCATCTTAAAGCGCGTGGAATGCCGAGTAAAATGCACTATTAAACATCTATGATAGGGCAATCAGAGACCCGATTAGATCATTTTATATTTTGGTTAATATAAGAATTCAGCGAAATTCTATCACATTTGTTCAATTTACGTCGCTCCTATTTCAGATAGTGGATTGGGCTAAGCGGCTTCTCAAAGCGCATGAAATGGCGAGTAAAATGCACTCTTAAACGTCTAGGGTTGGGCAAACAGAGACCCGATTAGATAATTTTATATTATGGTTAATTTAAGAATTCAGCGAAGTTCTATCACATTTGTTCAATTTACGTCGCTCCTATTACAGATAGCGTATTGGGCTAAGCGGCATCTCAAAGCGCATGAAATGGCGAATAAAATGCACAATTAAACTTCAAGGCTAGGGCGAACAGAGACCCGATTATACCATTTTACATTATGGTTAATAAAAGAATTCAGCGAAATTCTATCACATTTGTTCAATTTACATCGTATTTCAGATAGCGTATTGGTCTAAGCGGCATCTCAAAGCGCATGAAATGACGAGTGAAATGCACTGTTAAACTTCTAGGGTAAGGCAAACAGAGACCCGATTAGATCATTTTATATTACTGTTAATACAAGAATTCAGCGTAATTCTATCACATTTGCTCAATTTACGTCGCTCCTATTTCAGATAGCCTACTGGGCTAGACGGCATCTTAAAGCGCGTGGAATGGCGAGTAAAATGCACTATTAAACTTCTATGATAGGGCAATCAGAGACCCGATTAGATCAATTTATATTTTGATTAATATCAGAATTCAGCGAAATTCTCTCACATTTGTTCAATTTACGTCGCTCCTATTTCAGATAGCGTATTGGGCTAAGCGGCATCCCAAAGTGCATGAAATGGCGAGTAAAATGCACTATTAAACTTCTAGGGTAGGGCGAACAGAGACCCGATTTGATCATTTTACATTAAGGTTAATATAAGAATTCAGCGAAATTCTATCACATTTGTTCAATTTACGTCGCTCCTATTTCAGATAGCGTATTGGGCTAAGCGGCACCTCAAAGCGCATGATGTGGCGAATAAAATGCACTATTAAACTTCTAGGGTTAGGCAAACAGAGACCCGATTAGATCATTTGATATTACGGTTAACATCAGAATTCAGCGTAATTCTATCACATTTGTTGAATTTACGTCGCTCATATTTCAGATAGCGTATTGGGCTAAGCCACATCTCAAAGCGCATGAAATGGCGAGTAAAATGCACTATTAAACTTCTAGGGTAGGGCAAACAGAGATCCCATTAGATCATTTTATATTATGGTTAATTTAAGAATTCAGCGAAATTCTGTCACATTTGTTCAATTTACGTCGCTCCTATTTCAGACAGCGTGCTGGGCTATGCGGCATCTCAAAGCGCATAAAGTGGCGAGTAAAATGCACTATTAAACTTCTAGGGCAGGGCAAACAGAGACCTGATTAGATCATTTTATATTATGGTTAATTTAAGAATTCAGCAAAATTCTATCGCATTTGTTCAATTTACGTCGCTCCTATTTCAACTAGCATATTGGGATAAGCGGCATCTCAAAGCGCATGAAATGACGAGTACAATGCACTGTTAAACTTCTATGATAGGGCAATCCGAAACCCGATTAGATCATTTTATATTTTGTTTAATATAAGAATTCAACGAAATTCTATCACATTTGTTCAATTTATGTCGCTCCTATTTCAGATAGCGTTTTGGGCTAAGCGGCATCTCAAAGCGCATGAAATGAGGGGTGAAATTCACTATTAATCTTCTAGGATAGGGCGAACAGAGACCCGATTAGATCATTTTACATTATGGTTAATATAAGAATTCAGGGAAATTCTATCACATTTGTTCAATTTACGTCGCTCCTATTTCAGATAGCGTATTGGGCTAAGCGGCATCTCAAAGCGCATGAAACGACGAGTGAAATGCACTGTTAAACTTCTAGGGTAGGGCGAAAGGAGACCCGATTACATCATTTTACATTAAGGTTAATATAAGAATTCAGCGAAATTCTATCACATTTGTTCAATTTACGTCATTCATATTTCTGATAGCGTATTGGGCTAAGCGGCATCTCAAAGCGCATGAAATGGCGAGTCAACTGCACTATTAAACTTCTAGGGTAGGGCAAACAGAGACCCGATTAGAACATTTTATATTATGGTTAATTTAAGAATTCAGCGAAATTCTATCACATTTGTTCAATTTACGACGCTCCCACTTCAGATGGCGTATTGGGCTAAGCGGCATCTCAAAGCGCATGAAATGGCGAGTAAAATGCACTGTTAAACTTCTATCGTAAGGGGAAGAGAGACCCGATTACATCATTTCACATTAAGGTTAATATAAGAATTCAGTGAAATTCTATCACATTTGTTCAATTTACGTCGCTCCTATTTCAGACAGCGTATTGGGCTAAGCGGTAACTCAAAGCGCATGAAATGGCGAGTAAAATGCACTATTAAACTTCTAGGGTAGTGCAAACAGAGACACGATTAGATCATTTTTATATTATGGTTAATTTAAGAATTCAGCGAAATTCTATCACATTTGTTCAATTTACGTCGCTCCTATTTCAGATAGCGTATTGGGCTAAGCGGCATCTCAAAGCGCATGAAATGACGAGTGAAATGCACTATTAAACTTCTAGGGTGGGACGAACAGACACCCGATTAGATCATTTTACATTATGGTTAATAAAAGAATTCAGCGGAATTCTATCACATTTGTTCAATTTACATCGCTCCTATTTCAGATTGCTTATTGGGCTAAGCGGCATCTCAAAGCGCATGAAATGACGAGTAAAATGCACTACCAAACTTCTAGGGTAAGGCAAACAGAGACCCGATTAGATCATTTTATATTACGGTTAATATAAGAATGCAGCGTAATTCTATCACATTTGTTCAATTTACGTCGTTCCTATTTCAGATAGCGTATTGGGCTAAGCGGCATCTCAACGCGGATGAAATGACGGGTGAAATGCACTATTAAACTTCTATGATAGGGCAATCAGAGACCCGATTAGATCATTTTATATTTTGTTTAATATAAGAATTCAACGAAATTCTATCACATTTGTTCCATTTACGTCGCTCCTATTTCAGATAGCGTATTGGGCTAAGCGGCATCTCAAAGCGCATGAAATGACGAGTTAAATGCACTACTAAACTTCTATGGTAAGGGGAAGAGAGACCCGATTACATCATTTTACTTTAAGGTTAATATAAGAATTCAGTGAAATTCTATCACATTTGTTCAATTTACGTCACTCCTATTTCAGATAGCGTATTGGGCTAAGCGGCATCTCAAAGCGCATGAAATGACGAGTGAAATGCACTATTAAACTTCTAGGGTAGGGCGAATAGAGACGCGATTAGATCATTTTACATTAAGGTTAATATAAGAATTCAGCGAAATTCCATCACATTTGTTCAATTTATGTCGCACCTATTTCAGATTGCGTATTGGGCTATGCGGCATCTCAAAGCGCATGAAATGAGGGGTGAAATGCACTATTAATCTTCTAGGATAGGGCGAACAGAGACCCGATTAGATCATTTTACATTAAGGTTAATATAAGAATTCAGGGAAATTCTATCACATTTGTTCAATTTACGTCGCTCCTATTTGAGACAGTGTGTTGGGCTAAGCGGCATCTCAATGCGCATAAAATGGCGAGTAAAATGCACTATTAAAATTCTAGGGTCCGGCAAACAGAGACCCGATTAGATCATTTTATATTTTGGTTAATTTAAGAATTCAGCAAAATTCTATCACATTTGTTCAATTTACGTCGCTCCTATTTCAGATAGCGTACTGGGCTAGGCGGCATCGTAAAGCGCGTGGAATGGCGAGTCAAATGCACTATTAAACTTCTATGATAGGGTAATCAGAGACCAGATTAGATCATTTTATGTTTTGGTTAATATAAGTATTCAGCGAAAATCTATCACATTTGTTCAATTTACGACGCTCCTATTTCAGATAGCATATTGGGATAAGCGGCGTCTCAAAGCGCATGAAATGTCCAGTACAATGCAATATTAAACTTCTATGATAGGGCAATCAGGAACCCGATTAGATCATTTTATATTTTGTTTAATATAAGAATTCAACGAAATTCTATAACATTTGTTCAATTTACGTCGCTCCTATTTCAGATAGCGTACTGGGCTAGGCGGCATCTTGAAGCGCGTGGAATAGCGAGTAAAATGCACTGTTAAACTTCTATGATAGGGCAAACCGAGACCCGATTAGATCATTTTATATTACTGTTAATATAAGAACGCAGCGTAATTCTGTCACATTTGTTCAATTTACGTCGCTCCTGATTCAGATAGCGTATTGGGCTAAGCGGCATCTCAAACCGCATGAAATGGCGAGTAAAATGCACTATTAACCTTCTAGGGAAGGGCAAACAGAGACCCGATTAGCTCATTTTATATTATTGTCAATTTAAGATTTCAGCGAAATTCTATCATATTTGTTCAATTTACGTCGCTCCTATTTCAGATAGCGTATTGGGCTAAGCGGCATCTCAAAGCGCATGAAATGACGAGTGAAATGCACTATTAAACTCCTAGGGTAAGGCAAAGGGAGACCCGATTAGATCATTTTATATTACGGTTAATATAAGAATTCAGTGTAATTCTATCACAATTCTTCAATTTACGTCGCTCCTATTTCAGATAGCGTATTGGGCTAAGCGGCATCTCGCAGCGCATGAAATGGCGAATAAAATGCACTATTAAACTTCTAGCGTAGGGCAATCAGAGACCCGATTAGATCATTTTATATTTTGTTTAATATAAGAATGCAGCGTAATTCTATCACATTTGTTCAACTTACGTCGCTCCTATTTCAGGTAGCGTACTGGGCTGGCCGCATCTCAAAGCGCATGAAATGGCGAGTAAAATGCACTACCAAACTTCTAGGGTAAGGCAAACAGAGACCCGATTAGATCATTTTATGTTACGGTTAATATAAGAATGCAGCGCAATTCTATCACATTTGTTCAATTTACGTCGTTCCTATTTCAGGTAGCGTATTGGGCTAAGCGGCATCTCAAAGCGCATGAAATGACGGGTGAAATGCACTATTAAACTTCTATGATAGGGCAATCAGAGACCCGATTAGATCATTTTATATTTTGTTTAATATAAGAATTCAACGAAATTCTATCACATTTGTTCAATTTACGTCGCTCCTATTTCAGATAGCGTATTGGGCTAAGCGGCATCTCAAAGCGCATGAAATGACGAGTGAAATGCACTACTAAACTTCTAGGGTAGGGCGTACAGAGACCCGGTTAGATCATTTTATGTTATGGTTAATATAAGAATTCAGCGAAATTCTATCACATTTGTTCAATTTACGTCGTTCCTATTTCAGATAGCGTATTGGGCTAAGCGGCATCTCAAAGCGCATGAAATGACGAGTGAAGTGCACTATTAAACTCCTAGGGTAATGCAAAGAGAGACCCGATTAGATCATTTTATATTACGGTTAATATAAGAACGCAGCGTAATTCTATCACATTTGTTCAATTTACGTCGCTCCTGTTTCAGATAGCGTATTGGGCTAAGCGGCATCTCAAACCGCATGAAATGGCGAGTAAAATGCACTATTAACCTTCTAGGGAAGGGCAAACAGAGACCCGATTAGCTCATTTTATATTATTGTCAATTTAAGAATTCAACGAAATTCTATCACATTTGTGCAATTTACGTCGCTCCTATTTCAGATAGCGTATTGGGCTAAGCGGCATCTCAAAGCGCATGAAATGACGAGTGAAGTGCACTATTAAACTCCTAGGGTAAGGCAAAGAGAGACCCGATTAGATCATTTTATATTACGGTTAATATAAGAATTCAGTGTAATTCTATCACAATTCTTCAATTTACGTCGCTCCTATTTCAGATAGCGTATTGGACTAAGCGGCATCTCGAAGCGCATGAAATGGCGAGTAAAATGCAATATTAACCTTCTAGGGAAGGGCAAACAGAGACCCGATTAGATCATTTTATATTCTGGTTAATTTAAGAATTCAGCGAAATTCTCTCACATTCGTTCAATTTACGTTGCTCCTATTTCAGATAGCGTATTGGGCTAAGCGGCATCTCAAAGCGCATGAAATGGCAAGTAAAATCCACTACCAAACTTCTAGGGTAAAGCAAACAGAGACCCGATTAGATCATTTTATATTACGGTTAATATAAGAATGTAGCGTAATTCTATCACATTTGTTCAACTTACGTCGCTCCTATTTCAGGTAGCGTACTGGGCTGGCGGCATCTCAAAGCGCATGAAATGGCGAGCAAAATGCACTACCAAACTTCTAGGGTAAGGCAAACAGAGACCCGATTAGATCATTTTATATTACGGTTAATATAAGAATGTAGCGCAATTCTATCACATTTGTTCAATTTATGTCGTTCCTATTTCAGATAGCGTATTGGGCTAAGCGGCATCTCAAAGCGCATGAAATGACGGGTGAAATGCACTATTAAACTTCTATGATAGGGCAATCAGAGACCCGATTAGATCATTTTATATTTTGTTTAATATAAGAATTCAACGAAATTCTATCAAATTTGTTCAATTTACGTCGCTCCTATTTCAGATAGCGTATTGGGCTAAGCGGCATCTCAAAGCGCATGAAATGACGAGTGAAATGCACTACTAAACTTCTATGGTAAGGGGAAGAGAGACCCGATTACATCATTTTACTTAAAGGTTAATATAAGAATTCAGTGAAATTCTACCACATTTGTTCAATTTACGTCGCTCATATTTCAGATAGCGTATTGGGCTAAGCCCCATCTCAAAGCGCATGAAATGGCGAGTAAAATGCACTATTAAACTTCTAGGGTAGGGCAAACAGAGATCCCATTAGATCATTTTATATTATGGTTAATTTAAGAATTCAGCGAAATTCTATCACATTTGTTCAATTTACGTCGCTCCAATTTCAGACAGCGTGCTGGGCTATGCGGCATCTCAAAGCGCATAAAGTGGCGAGTAAAATGCACTATTAAACTTCTAGGGCAGGGCAAACAGAGACCCGATTAGATCATTTTATATTATGGTTAATTTAAGAATTCAGCAAAATTCTATCACATTTGTTCAATTTACGTCGCTCCTATTTCAGACAGCGTGTTGGGCTAAGCGGCATCTCAATGCGCATAAAATGGCGAGTAAAATGCACTATTAAACTTCTATGATAGGGCAATCAGAGACCCGATTAGATCATTTTATATTACGGTTAATATAAGAATTCAGTGTAATTCTATCACAATTCTTCAATTTACGTCGCTCCTATTTCAGATAGCGTATTGCACTAAGCGGCATCTCAAAGCGCATGAAATGGCGAGTACAATGCACTATTAAACTTCTATGATAGGGCAATCCGAAACCCGATTAGATCATTTTATATTTTGTTTAATATAAGAATTCAACGAAATTCTATCACATTTGTTCAATTTACGTCGCTCCTATTTCAGATAGCGTTTTGGGCTAAGCGGCATCTCAAAGCGCATGAAATGGCGAGTGAAATGCACTATTAAACTTCTAGGGTAGGGCGAACAGAGACGCGATTAGATCATTTTACATTAAGGTTAATATAAGTATTCAGCGAAATTCTATCACATTTGTTCAATTTATGTCGCTCCTATTTCAGATAGCGTATTGGGCTATGGGGCATCTCAAAGCGCATGAAATGAGGGGTGAAATGCACTATTAATCTTCTAGGATAGGGCGAACAGAGACCCGATTAGATCATTTTACATTATGGTTAATATAAGAATTCAGGGAAATTCTATCACATTTGTTCAATTTACGTCGCTCCTATTTCAGATAGCGTATTGGGCTAAGCGGCATCTCAAAGCGCATGAAACGACGAGTGAAATGCACTGTTAAACTTCTAGGGTAGGGCGAAAGGAGACCCGATTACATCATTTTACATTAAGGTTAATATAAGAATTCAGCGAAATTCTATCACATTTGTTCAATTTACGTCATTCATATTTCTGATAGCGTATTGGGCTAAGCGGCATCTCAAAGCGCATGAAATGACGAGTGAAATGCACTATTAAACTTCTAGGGTGGGACGAACAGAGACCCGATTAGATCATTTTACATTAAGGTTAATATAAGGATTCAGGGAAATTCTATCACATTTGTTCAATTTACGTCGCTCCTATTTGAGACAGTGTGTTGGGCTAAGCGGCATCTCAATGCGCATAAAATGGCGAGTAAAATGCACTATTAAAATTCTAGGGTCCGGCAAACAGAGACCCGATTAGATCATTTTATATTTTGGTTAATTTAAGAATTCAGCAAAATTCTATCACATTTGTTCAATTTACGTCGCTCCTATTTCAGATAGCGTACAGGGCTAGGCGGCATCTTAAAGCGCGTGGAATGGCGAGTCAAATGCACTATTAAACTTCTATGATAGGGTAATCAGAGACCAGATTAGATCATTTTATGTTTTGGTTAATATAAGTATTCAGCGAAAATCTATCACATTTGTACAATTTACGACGCTCCTATTTCAGATAGCATATTGGGATAAGCGGCATCTCAAAGCGCATGAAATGTCCAGTACAATGCAATATTAAACTTCTATGATAGGGCAATCAGGAACCCGATTAGATCATTTTATATTTTGTTTAATATAAGAATTCAACGAAATTCTATAACATTTGTTCAATTTACGTCGCTCCTATTTCAGATAGCGTTTTGGGCTAAGCGGCATCTCAAAGCGCATGAAATGACGAGTGAAATGCACTATTAAACTTCTAGGGTAGGGCGAACAGAGACGCGATTAGATCATTTTACATTAAGGTTAATATAAGAATTCACCGAAATTCCATCACATTTGTTCAATTTATGTCGCACCTATTTCAGATAGCGTATTGGGCTATGCGGCATCTCAAAGCGCATGAAATGAGGGGTGAAATGCACTATTAATCTTCTAGGATAGGGCGAACAGAGACCCGATTAGATCATTTTACATTAAGGTTAATATAAGAATTCAGGGAAATTCTATCACATTTGTTCAATTTACATCGCTCCTATTTCAGATGGCGTATTGGGCTAAGCGGCATCTCAAAGCGCATGAAACGACGAGTGAAATGCACTGTTAAACTTCTAGGGTAGGGCGAAGGGAGACCCGATTACATCATTTTACATTAAGGTTAATATAAGAATTCAGTGAAATTCTGTCACATTTGTTCAATTTACGTCGCTCCTATTTCAGACAGCGTATTGGGCTAAGCGGTAACTCAAAGCGCATGAAATGTCGAGTAAAATGCACTATTAAACTTCTAGGGTAGTGCAAACAGAGACACGATTAGATCATTTTATATTATGGTTAATTTAAGAATTCAGCGAAATTCTATCACATTTGTTCAATTTACGTCGCTCCTATTTGAGACAGTGTGTTGGGCTAGGCGGCATCTCAATGCGCATAAAATGGCGAGTAAAATGCACTATTAAACTTCTATGATAGGGCAATCAGAGACCCGATTAGATCATTTTATGTTTTGGTTAATATAAGTATTCAGCGAAAATCTATCACATTTGTTCAATTTACGTCGCTCCTATTTCAACTAGCATATTGGGATAAGCGGCATCTCAAAGCGAATGAAATGACGAGTACAATGCACTATTAAACTTCTATGATAGGGCAATCCGAAACCCGATTAGATCATTTTATATTTTGTTTAATATAAGAATTCAACGAAATTCTATCACATTTGTTCAATTTACGTCGCTCCTATTTCAGATAGCGTTTTGGGCTAAGCGGCATCTCAAAGCGCATGAAATGACGAGTGAAATGCGCTATTAAACTTCTAGGGTAGGGCGAACAGAGACGCGAGTAGATCATTTTACATTAAGGTTAATATAAGAATTCAGCGAAATTCTATCACATTTGTTCAATTTATGTCGCTCCTATTTCAGATAGCGTATTGGGCAATGGGGCATCTCAAAGCGCATGAAATGAGGGGTGGAATGCACTATTAATCTTCTAGGATAGGGCGAACAGAGACCCGATTAGATCATTTTACATTAAGGTTAATATAAGAATTCAGGGAAATTCTATCACATTTGTTCAATTTACGTCGCTCCTATTTCAGATAGCGTATTGGGCTAAGCGGCATCTCAAAGCGCATGAAATGAGGGGTGAAATGCACTATTAATCTTCTAGGATAGGGCGAACAGAGACCCGATTAGATCATTTTACATTCAGGTTAATATAAGAATTCAGGGAAATTCTATCACATTTGTTCAATTTACATCGCTCCTATTTCAGATAGCGTATTGGGCTAAGCGGCATCTCAAAGCGCATGAAACGACGAGTGAAATGCACTGTTAAACTTCTAGGGTAGGGCGAAGGGAGACCCGATTACATCATTTTACATTAAGGTTAATATAAGAATTCAGCGAAATTCTATCACATTTGTTCAATTTACGTCATTCATATTTCAGATAGCGTACTGGGCTAAGCGGCATCTAAAAGCGCATGAAATGGCAAGTCAACTGCACTATAAAACTTCAAGGGTAGGGCAAACAGAGACCCGATTAGAACATTTTATATTATGGTTAATTTAAGAATTCAGCGAAATTCTAACACATTTGTTCAATTTACGACGCTCCCACTTCAGATGGCGTATTGGGCTAAGCGGCATCTCAAAGCGCATGAAATGGCGAGTAAAATGCACTGTTAAACTTCTATGGTAAGGGGAAGAGAGACCCGATTACATCATTTTACATTAAGGTTAATATAAGAATTCAGTGAAATTCTGTCACATTTGTTCAATTTACGTCGCTCCTATTTCAGACAGCGTATTGGGCTAAGCGGTAACTCAAAGCGCATGAAATGTCGAGTAAAATGCACTATTAAACTTCTAGGGTAGTGCAAACAGAGACACGATTAGATCATTTTATATTATGGTTAATTTAAGAATTCAGCGAAATTCTATCACATTTGTTCAATTTACGTCGCTCCTATTTGAGACAGTGTGTTGGGCTAGGCGGCATCTCAATGCGCATAAAATGGCGAGTAAAATGCACTATTAAAATTCTAGGGTCCGGCAAACAGAGACCCGATTAGATCATTTTATATTTTGGTTAATTTAAGAATTCAGCAAAATTCTATCACATTTGTTCAATTTACGTCGCTCCTATTTCAGATAGCGTACTGGGCTAGGCGGCATCTTAAAGCGCGTGGAATGGCGAGTCAAATGCACTATTAAACTTCTATGATAGGGTAATCAGAGACCAGATTAGATCATTTTATGTTTTGGTTAATATAAGTATTCAGCGAAAATCTATCACATTTGTTCAATTTACGACGCTCCTATTTCAGATAGCATATTGTGATAAGCGGCATCTCAAAGCGCATGAAATGTCCAGTACAATGCAATATTAAACTTCTATGATAGGGCAATCAGGAACCCGATTAGATCATTTTATATTTTGTTTAATATAAGAATTCAACGAAATTCTATAACATTTGTTCAATTTACGTCGCTCCTATTTCAGATACCGTTTTGGGCTAAGCGGCATCTCAAAGCGCATGAAATGACGAGTGAAATGCACTATTAAACTTCTAGGGTAGGGCGAACAGAGACGCGATTAGATCATTTTACATTAAGGTTAATATAAGAATTCAGCGAAATTCTATCACATTTGTTCAATTTACGTCATTCATATTTCTGATAGCGTATTGGGCTAAGCGGCATCCCAAAGCGCATGAAATGGCGAGTAAAATACACTATTAAACTTCTACAGTAAGGCAAACAGAGACCGGATTAGATCATTTTATATTACGGTTAATATAAGAATTCAGCGTAATTCTATCACATTGGTTCAATTTACGTCGCTCCAATTTCAGATAGCGTAATGGGCTAAGCGGCTTCTCATAGCGCATGAAATGGCGAGTAAAATGCACTGTTAAACTTCTATGATAGGGCAATCAGAGACCCGGTTAGATCAGTTTATATTTTGTTTAATATAAGAATTCAGCGGAATTATATCACATTTGTTCAATTTACGTCGCTCCTATTTCAGATAGCGTATTGGGCTAAGCGGCATCTCAAAGCGCATGAAATGGCGAGTAAAGTGCACTATTAACCTTCTAGGGAAGGGCAAACAGAGACCCGATTAGATCATTTTATATTCTGGTTAATTTAAGAATTCAGCGAAATTCTCTCACATTCGTTCAATTTACGTTGCTCCTATTTCAGATAGCGTATTGGGCTATGCGGCATCTCAAAGCGCATGAAATGGCAAGTAAAATCCACTACCAAACTTCTAGGGTAAAGCAAACAGAGACCCGATTAGATCATTTTATATTACGGTTAATATAAGAATGCAGCGTAATTCTAACACATTTGTTCAATTTACGTCGCTCCTATTTCAGATAGCGTACTGGGCTAGGCGGCATCTTAAAGCGCGTGGAATAGCGAGTAAAATGCACTGTTAAACTTCTATGATAGGGCAAACAGAGACCCGATTAGATCATTTTATATTACGGTTAATATAAGAACGCGGCGTAATTCTATCACATTTGTTCAATTTACGTCGCTCCTGTTTCAGATAGCGTATTGGGCTAAGCGGCATCTCAAACCGCATGAAATGGCGAGTAAAATGCACTATTAACCTTCTAGGGAAGGGCAAACAGAGACCCGATTAGCTCATTTTATATTATTGTCAATTTACGAATTCAGCGAAATTCTATCACATTTGTTCAATTTACGTCGCTCCTATTTCAGACAGCGTATTGGGCTAAGCGGTAACTCAAAGCGCATGAAATGGCGAGTAAAATGCACTCTTAAACTTCTAGGGTAGTGCAAACAGAGACACGATTAGATCATTTTATATTATGGTTAATTTAAGAATTCAGCGAAATTCTATCACATTTGTTCAATTTACGTCGCTCATGTTTCAGATAGCGTATTGGGCTAAGCTTCATCTCAAAGCGCATGAAATGGCAAGTAAAATGCACTGTTAAACTTCTATGGCAAGGGGAAGAGAGACCCGATTACATCATTTTACATTAAGGTTAATATAAGAATTCAGTGAAATTCTACCACATTTGTTAAATTTACGTCGCTCATATTTCAGATAGTGTATTGGGCTAATCCCCATTTCAAAGCGCATGAAATGGCGAGTAAAATGCACTATTAAACTTCTAGGGTAGGGCAAACAGAGACCCGATTAGATCATTTTATATTATGGTTAATTTAAGAATTCAGCGAAATACTATCACATTTGTTCAATTTACGTCGCTCCTATTTCAGACAGCGTGTTGGGCCAAGCGGCACCTCAAAGCGCATAAAATGGCGAGTAAAATGCACTATTAAACTTCTAGGGTAGGGCAAATAGAGACCCGATTAGATCATTTTATATTATGGTTAATTTAAGAATTCAGCGAAATTCTATCACATTTGTTCAATTTACGACGCTCCCACTTCAGATGGCGTATTAGGCTAAGCAGCATCTCAAAGCGCATGAAATGGCGAGTAAAATGCACTGTTAAACTTCTATGGTAAGGTGAAGAGAGACCCGATTACATCATTTTACATTACGGTTAATATAAGAATTCAGCGAAATTCTATCACATTTGTTCAATTTACGTCGCTCCTATTTCAGATAGCGTATTGGGCTAAGCGGCATCTCAAAGCGCATGAAATGACGAGTAAAATGCACTATTAAACTTCTAGGGTAGTGCAAACAGAGACACGATTAGATCACTTTATATTATGGTTAATTTAAGAATTCAGCGAAATTCTATCACATTTGTTCAATTTACGTCGCTCCTATTTCAGACAGCGTGTTGGGCTAAGCGGCATCTCAATGCGCATCAAATGGCGAGTAAAATGCACTATTAAACTTCTAGGGTCCGGCAAACAGAGACCCGATTAGATCATTTTATATTTTGGTTAATTTAAGAATTTAGCGAAATTCTATCACATTTGTTCAATTTACGACGCTCCCACTTCAGATGGCGTATTGGGCTAAGCGGCATCTCAAAGCGCATGAAATGGCGAGTAAAATGCACTGTTAAACTTCTTTCGTAAGGGGAAGAGAGACCCGATTACATCATTTTACATTAAGGTTAATATAAGAATTCAGTGAAATTCTATCACATTTGTTCAATTTACGTCGCTCCTATTTCTGACAGCGTATTGGGCTAAGCGGTAACTCAAAGCGCATGAAATGGCGAGTAAAATGCACTATTAAACTTCTAGGGTAGTGCAAACAGAGACACGATTAGATCATTTTATATTATGGTTAATATAAGAATTCAGCGAAATTCCATCACATTTGTTCAATTTATGTCGCACCTATTTCAGATAGCGTATTGGGCTATGCGGCATCTCAAAGCGCATGAAATGAGGGGTGAAATGCACTATTAATCTTCTAGGATAGGGCGAACAGAGACCCGATTAGATCATTTTACATTAAGGTTAATATAAGAATTCAGGGAAATTCTATCACATTTGTTCAATTTACATCGCTCCTATTTCAGATAGCGTATTGGGCTAAGCGGCATCTCAAAGCGCATGAAACGACGAGTGAAATGCACTGTTAAACTTCTAGGGTAGGGCGAAGGGAGACCCGATTACATCATTTTACATTAAGGTTAATATAAGAATTCAGTGTAATTCTATCACAATTCTTCAATTTACGTCGCTCCTATTTCAGATAGCGTATTGGACTAAGCGGCATCCCAAAGCGCATGAAATGGCGAGTAAAATACACTATTAAACTTCTACAGTAAGGCAAACAGAGACCGGATTAGATCATTTTATATTACGGTTAATATAAGAATTCAGCGTAATTCTATCACATTGGTTCAATTTACGTCGCTCCAATTTCAGATAGCGTAATGGGCTAAGCGGCTTCTCATAGCGCATGAAATGGCGAGTAAAATGCACTGTTAAACTTCTATGATAGGGCAATCAGAGACCCGGTTAGATCAGTTTATATTTTGTTTAATATAAGAATTCAGCGGAATTATATCACATTTGTTCAATTTACGTCGCTCCTATTTCAGATAGCGTATTGGGCTAAGCGGCATCTCAAAGCGCATGAAATGGCGAGTAAAATGCACTATTAACCTTCTAGGGAAGGGCAAACAGAGACCCGATTAGATCATTTTATATTCTGGTTAATTTAAGAATTCAGCGAAATTCTCTCAAATTCGTTCAATTTACGTTGCTCCTACTTCAGATAGCGTATTGGGCTAAGCGGCATCTCAAAGCGCATGAAATGGCAAGTAAAATCCACTACCAAACTTCTAGGGTAAAGCAATCAGAGACCCGATTAGATCATTTTATATTACGGTTAATATAAGAATGCAGCGTAATTCTATCACATTTGTTCAATTTACGTCGCTCCTATTTCAGATAGCGTACTGGGCTAGGCGGCATCTTAAAGCGCGTGGAATAGCGAGTAAAATGCACTGTTAAACTTCTATGATAGGACAAACAGAGACCCGATTAGATCATTTTATATTACGGTTAATATAAGAACGCGGCGTAATTCTATCACATTTGTTCAATTTACGTCGCTCCTGTTTCAGATAGCGTATTGGGCTAAGCGGCATCTCACAACCGCTGAAATGGCGAGTAAAATGCACTATTAACCTTCTAGGGAAGCGCAAACAGAGACCCGATTAGCTCATTTTATATTATTGTCAATTTACGAATTCAGCGAAATTCTATCACATTTGTTCAATTTACGTCGCTCCTATTTCAGATAGCGTATTGGGCTAAGCGGCCTCTCAAAGCGCATGAAATGACGAGTGAAGTGCACTATTAAACTCCTAGGGTAAGGCAAAGAGAGACCCGATTAGATCATTTTAATTACGGTTAATATAAGAATTCAGTGTAATTCTATCACAATTCTTCAATTTACGTCGCTCCTATTTCAGATAGCGTATTGGACTAAGCGGCATCTCGAAGCGCATGAAATGGCGAGTAAAATGCACTATTAACCTTCTGGGGAAGGGCAAACAGAGACCCGATTAGATCATTTTATATTCTGGTTAATTTAAGAATTCAGCGAAATTCTCTCACATTCGTTCAATTTACGTTGCTTCAATTTACGTCGCTCCTATTTCAGATAGCGTATTGGACTAAGCGGCATCTCGAAGCGCATGAATGGCGAATAAAATGCACTATTAAACTTCTAGCGTAGGGCAATCAGAGACCCGATTAGATCATTTTATATTTTGTTTAATACAAGAATGCAGCGTAATTCTATCACATTTGTTCAACTTACGTCGCTCCTATTTCAGGTAGCGTACTGGGCTGGCGGCATCTCAAAGCGCATGAAATGGCGAGCAAAATGCACTACCAAACTTCTAGGGTAAGGCAAACAGAGACCCGATTAGATCATTTTATATACGGTTAATATAAGAATGTAGCGCAATTCTATCACATTTGTTCAATTTACGTCGTTCCTAATTCAGATAGCGTATTGGGCTAAGCGGCATCTCAAAGCGCATGAAATGACGGGTGAAATGCACTATTAAACTTCTATGATAGGGCAATCAGAGACCCGATTAGATCATTTTATATTTTGTTTAATATAAGAATTCAACGAAATTCTATCACATTTGTTCAATATACGTCGCTCCTATTTCAGATAGCGTATTGGGCTAAGCGGCATCTCAAAGCGCATGAAATGACGAGTGAAATGCACTACTAAACTTCTATGGTAAGGGAAGAGAGACCCGATTACATCATTTACTTAAAGGTCATTATAAGAATTCAGCGAAATTCTATCACATTTGTTCAATTTACGTCGCTCCTATTTCAGATAGCGTACTGGGCTAGGCGGCATCTTAAAGCGCGTGGAATAGCGAGTAAAATGCACTGTTAAATATCTAGGATAGGGCAATCAGAGACCCGATCAGCTCATTTTATATTATTGTCAATTTAAGAATTCAGCGAAATTCTATCACATTTGTTCAATTTACGTCGCTAATATTTCAAATAGCGTATTGGGCTAAGCGGCATCTCAAAGCGCATGAAATGACGAGTAAAATGCACTATTAAACTACTAGGGTAGGGCAAACAGAGACCCGATTAGATCATTTTATATTACGGTTAATTTTAGAATTCAGCGTAATTCTATCACACTTGTTCAATTTACGTCGCTCCTATTTCAGATAGCGTATTGGGCTAAGCGGCATCTCAAAGGGCGTGAAATGACGAGAGAAATGCACTATTAAACTTCTAGGGTAAGGCGAACAGAGACCCGATTAGATCATTTTACATTATGGTTAATATAAGAATTCATCGAAATTCTATCACACATGTTCAATTTACATCGCTCCTATTTCAGGTAGCGTATTGGGCTAAGCGGCATCTTAAAGCGCATGAAATGGCGAGTAAAATTCACTATTAAACTTCTCGGGTAGGGCAAACTGAGACCCGATTAGATCATTTATATTTATGGTTAATTTAAGAATTCAGCGAAATTCTATCACATTTTTTCAATTTACGTCGCTCCTATTTCAGATAGCGTATTGGGCTAAGCGGCATCTCAAAGCGCATGAAATGACGAGAGAAATGCACTATTAAACTTCTAGGGTAGGGCGAACAGAGACCCGATTAGATCATTTTACATTATGGTTAATATAAGAATTCAGCGAAACTCTATCACATTTGTTCAATTTACGTCGCTCCTATTTCAGATAGGGTATTGGGCTAAGCGGCATCTCAAAGCGCATGAAGTGGCGAGTTAAATGCACTGTTAAACTTCTAGGGTAGGTCAAACAGAGACCCGATTAGATCATTTTATATTATGGTTAATTTAAGAATTCAGCGAAATTCTATCACATCTGTTCCATTTACGTCGCTCCTATTTCAGGTAGCGTATTGGGCTAAGCGGCATCTTTAAGCGCATGAAATGACGAGTGAAATGCGCTATTAATCTTCTAGGGTAGGGGGAACATAGAACCGATTAGATCATTTTACATTATGGTTAATATAAGAATTCATCGAAATTATATCACATTTGTCGAATTTACGTCCCTCCTATTTCAGATAGCGTATTGGGCTAAGCGGCATCTAAAAGCGCATGAAATGGCGAGTAAAATGCACTATTAAGCTTCCAGGGTAAGGCAATGGGAGACCCGATTAGATCATTTTATATTACGGTTAATATAAGAATTCAGCGAAATTCTATCACACTTGTTGAATTTACGTCGCACCTATTTCATATAGCGTATTGGGCAAAGCGGCATCTCAAAGCGCATGAAATGACGAGTGAAATGCACTATTAAACTTCTAGGTTAGGGCGAACAGAGACCCGATTAGATCATTTTATATTACGGTTAATATAAGAATTCAGCGTAATTCTATCACATTTGTTCAATTTACGTCGCTCCTATTTCAGATAGCATACTGGGCTATGCGGTATCTTAAAGCGCATGAAATGCCGAATAAAATACACTATTAAACTTCAAAGGTAGGGCAAACAGAGACCCGATTAGATCATTTTATGTTATTGTTAAGTTAAGAATTCAGCAAAATTCTATCACATTTGTTCCATTTACGTCGCTCCTGGACCAGATAGCGTACTGGGCTAGGCGGCATCTGAAAGCGCGTGGAATGTCGATTAAAATGCACTATTAACCTTCTATGATAGGGCAATCAGAGACCAGATTGTATCATATTATATTTTGGTTAATATAAGAATGCAGCGAAATTCTATCACATTTGTTCAATTTACGTCGCTCCTATTTCAGATAGCGTATTGGGCTAAGCGGCATCTCAAAGCGCATGAAATGACGAGTGAAATGCACTATTAAACTTCTAGTGTAGGACGAACAGAGACCCGATTAGATCATTTTACATTATGGTTAAGTTAAGAATTTAGCGAAATTCTACCACATTTGTTCAATTTACGTCGCTCCTATTTCAGATAGCGTATTGGGCTAAGAGGCATCTGAAAGCGCATGGAATGGCGAGTAAAATGCTCTATTAAACTTCTAGGGTAGGACAAACAGAGACCCGATTAGATCATTTTATATTACGGTTAATTTTAGAATTCAGCGTAATTCTATCACACTTGTTCAATTTACGTCGCTCCTATTTCAGATAGCCTACTGGGCTAGGCGGAATCTTAAAGCGAGTGGAATGGCGAGTAAAATGCACTGTTAACCTGCTATGATATGGCAATCAGAGACCAGATTGGATCATATTATATTTTGGTTAATATAAGAATTCAGCGAAATTCTATCACATTTGTTCAATTTACGTCGCTCCTATTTCAGATAGCTTATTGGGCTAAGCGGCATCTCAAAGCGCATGAAATGACGAGTGAAATGCACTATTAAACTTCTAGGGTAGGGCGAACAGAGACCCGATTAGATCATTTTATATTATGGTTAATATAAGAATTCAGCGAAATTCTATCACACTTGTTCAATTTACGTGGCTTCTATTTCAGGTTGCGTATTGGGCAAAGCGGCATCTCAAAGCGCATGAAATGACGAGTGAAATGCACTATTAAACTTCTAGGG